>JANEYF010002185.1:0-137199 GCA_029963845.1 Rhamnusium bicolor | reverse complement strand
TCATATATACAATGTATAAAACAGGTCACAGGGAAATAGTACACATTAAAAAAATACATATACAATACATGATGAGCTTAACATAATAAATCATGTTAATATGCAAAAGTATTCTTGAAAACAATATGGCTCCATATTGTATATATATTGGAAGGTTTGCTGAGTGAAACATTTGAGGTTAACGTTCTCATTCAATTCCCTGGGAAGAGCATTAAAAAATTTCAGTGCTGCATAAAATGGGCCTTTTTTCGGTAAGAGTTAACTTGATGAATTGGATAAGCATAATTGTTTTTGTTCCTGGTATCGTATATGTGATTTATGTTTGCCTTAATAAATTCTAAATTGTTTTTGTTTAAAAATACTAAACAGGAATAAATATATAAACCTGAAATTGTGAGTAGTTTATTTTCTTTAAAGCAACCTCTACAAGACTCATCATATTTCATTTTAAGAATTATTCTGATTGCTATCTTTTGTATTTTAAAAATTTGAGGAAGGTCTGAGGAGCCCCCCAAATTTCAATGCCATATTTGGCTATGGAGTAGAAGTTTGCATAATATACATTTAAAAGAGCAGACACGTGAAAAGAGTTTGATAAAACTCTGAGAGCAAAGTAAGACTTATTTAGTTTTTTAACTGTAGCTTCAATGTGCAAGAATCACTTGATGTTACTGTCTAGTGTTACACCTAATAGTTTTGTTGATTGTATTGTTGATACCGGCACTAAATCAGTTAGATACTCAGGTACTTGGATATTTGATCTATCAGTTTTAAAAATTACACAATTGGATTTTGATTAATTTAAAACGAGGTTATTGTTGTTAAACCAGTTCTTTATACTAAACCAACTCTGTACTAATGTGGTTGTAATCTCGTTTAGGTTTTACCCATGATCAATAAGTTGGTGTCATCAGCATAACTGACAATTTTTAATTTAACATTATCATCTATTACATTGACTAAGTCATTAATAAAGATTACAAAAAGAAGTGGCCCAAGAACACTTCATTGAGGCACTCCATAGTTGTAACTTTGAATATTGGAATCATATTTTTTTCCCATTGTCTGTAATACGGATTTTTTGCTTTCTGTTTTGCAAGTATGCTGCAAACCACTGTAAACTAACTCCTCTTATCCCAATTTTTTCTAGTTTGTTTAAAAGTTTTATATGATTTAGTGTCAAATGCCTTGGAGAGATCAAGGAAAAGTCCACAGACGATTTCCTGACCCTCCAGTGCATTTAACACTGTCTCGACAAAATTGAATAGAGCTGTTGTTGTTGATCTGTTTTTTCTAAATCCATGTTGAAAGTCATTAAAGAAACTACATTTATTAAGAAATTGGATTAACCTATTGTACATGAGAGTTTCAAGGAGTTTTGAGAAAACAGACAACAAGCTCACAGGGCGGTAATTACCTAATTCGTTCTTATCTCCTTTTTTGTACAATGGTATCACAATTGCCAGTTTTAATAAATTAGGAAAAGTCCCCTGTGACAAAGATGTATTAAAAATGTTCTCCAGCGGTGCAGCTAGAGCTTGTATACATTTTTTTAATAAATTGGTTGACACACCATCAAAGCCACTTGAATTTTTAGATTTGAAATTTTTTACAATACTGCAAATTTCTGCTGATGTGGTAGGGTATACAAACATGGATACTGTATTGTTTTTTATCAAGTTGTCATAGTTTATTGTGGTATCAGCTTCCTCTAATTTTTTTAGAAGGTTAGGGATAGCTTCAATAAAAAAGAAATTAAATTTGTCTACCAAGGAATGTGGGTCATCCCCTGGTAACTTGCTAGAGTTATGCTTACCAATAGTTGAATTGACTAGGTTCCACATACACTTGGATTTATTACTGAAGCTATTAATAACCTTTTCATGATATTCGCTTTTAGCTTTTTTTAACCTATCACAATAAATTTTTTTCATGTGAGTGTATGCGGGTCTATACTCAGCTTTTTTATTACTTATATTTTCTAAAAGTTTAAGTTGATTTTTTTAACTGAAGCAATTCAGGTGTAAACCAGTCTGATTTTCTTGACTTTCGAATCTTTCTCTTGATTAATGGGAAATTACTGTTAAAGTTATTTGTTATTATTTCCAAAAAAATTTTTGTTTTATCATCAACAGAATCAACGTTATATATTCTAGACCAGTCTATTGCGTTTAATTCAGAAATAAATTTATTTACATTTTCGTCATTATATGACCTTGTGTAAATGTATTGTTGCTTTTTAGCTTTTATTAAAAAAGAAAATAATTGCGCTCTGTGATCTGATATCAGGGATTGTAAAACCTGTGTTTTATGGTTGTCAGAAATATTTGTTACAACATAGGCAATGATTTTCTGACTCGTTGGCGTTACTCTGGTGTAGTCTTTGACTGTGACATTCATACCATAAGATTCCATTATGCCTGATATTTTTGAATATTTTCCATACTTTCCCCAGCAAAATCTATGTTCAAATCACCTGTTAAAATGACTGCCTTGGTTTCACTAAACAAAACCTCCAATATAGCATTTAGTTTATAAAAAAATGTGTTTATACAACCACTTGGAGGACGATATATACATAATATTACATAGTCAGTGTTAATAAAATTGCATTCAATAGCACAACATTCAATGTGATTTTTTTGACATTAATGATAAGTATTTACGAGCTTCAAGGGAATACCATCTGCCACATAAATTGCTGAACCTCCATGTTCTCCATGTAATCGGCAAAAACTGGAGGCGAGATTTAAATTTTTTATTTTGTAAGTCTCTAACTCTTCGGATTGCCAGTGTTCTGTGAGACAGTAATCTATGCTTTCAAAAAAATTCTTCCAATTGATTAATACTAGTACTTATACTCTGAACAGTACTTATACTCTGAACATTTTGATGTATAATTTTGGTTGCTAATCCCATATTATTTTCATTAAACGTATGTGTTATTTGACTGGGCCCTTCTCTCGAATGATACTTTGTTTCGTGCTGCAAGAAAGAAATCAAATTTAGAAACTGCTAATCCTGAATTCCAGGAATTTGGATTAAGCAGTGTTCCTTCAAGAGATATCTCAGCTCCTATTTTAAACGAACTAAATTTGGGTCGGTTGTGCTTCGGTTTGATTTTAAAGCATAAGAAGTCATCCCTATTGAACTTTTCATTTAAGTGTACAGTTAATTCCTCAGCAGTTAACTCCCTATGAAAGTTCGCCACATGAATCCATGTTCTCTTAATCACTTTAACTGCTGAAAATTTGTTATCTTCTGATTTCGCATTACCCTGTACAACTAGTTTATTCTGAGCTTTTTTACCATTGGATCCACGTTTATTCCTATATTCAACTTGAGTGAAACCATCTCCTTTTTCCCGCTACTATTATTATTATTATTGGGTGCGTTTGTCCATATGATGAAGTGCTAGGTTCTAAAGTGATTATGTCATTCATGATGTTCAATTGTTTTGCCTTCAACTCATTCAGAGTTGATTGTTTGGGAGTCACTGGTTTATTATTGATTGCATTGGTTTTTATTTGAATAGGTGTTGTGACCTTTTTGTTAAGTATTACTTTTTTTTATCTTCTTGTGTTTTGGTTATTTTTAGATTATCCAACTTGCTGTTTATAATTTTTAAATAATTTAATTATTCCTGTAATATGCAAAATTTCTTGTCTATTTCTGAATGAATATAAGTTTTAATTGTTGAATAATTTATATTATCCTTTGGAGATGTTGTGTTAGTGTTGTACTGATCTTTATTTTGGTAATGTCCTTTTGTAAATTGGAATTTTTTTCTTTAATTGTTTTATCGTGTCTGCCAATTCAGCATTCAAATTTTTAAGTTGCTTGTTCTCATTTAGCACCTCTTGATATTTTGATGATAAATCATCTTCCTCATTATCACTGTTTATTATGTCACTTTCTCTAATTATAATTTTGCTATCTGATAATTTTGCACCACAACAAGTAATTCTTGTAGCAAAACATAGCAGTCTACATCAAAATTTATAATTGTTTATAAAAAATAACAACAGGTCAAGAAACTTATAAAAATCACCACACATGTTCAAAAATTTATCCGGAACCCAAAAATGTAATAATATACAGGGTGTCCCATTTGAAAATCAAAAGTTATGGTCATTTCCGGCGAAACCGGAAGTGGTGTAAAATTACTTCATATGTCAAAAAATGCAGTTTTCTGAATGGCTCTAGACCCCCTAGTTTCATTTCGATATGTTCAAATATAAAAAGTTATAGGGGTGAGCCACTATTTTGTGGCACCCGGTATACCACTGCATTGATCTTGGTCTAACTTTTAATTTGATATCAAACATGTATACGTGAAAGTAATACTTTATTGCATTTATTAATAGCCAGACAGAAATTGGTTAAAAAATGCTACAAATAAAATTAGACGGTAAATTTACATCACTATATTTGTAATGAAGGTAATAATTTTCATTAGAAATATTAATAATAGTAACAATTAATCAATTTTTTAAGGACAATTTTATTTTTGAATTGACGCAATTTTTTTAGTACTTTGATTTCATCAATATTGACAAATTTTGATTTGTGCTTCAATTTCATTAGAGGTTCTACCTTGAAACTTCCTAAGTTTACATGTAAAGGTTCAGATTTCCACATTGAGCCCTTTACGAGAAAAAACATATCCCATACAGACGGCACGTCGATTTGGAACAAATCTGCTATCTTCAAGCATCAAAACATCCATTTCCATTATAATCTTTTTTTTTTTCGATGTCATATTTTACCCATAGATAGATGAGAATGTAATAATCATAAAGCAAAGAAAAATGTGTTTGTAATGTACTACTTGACTAGACAAAAAAAAACGTGGAAACTGTGGGTTCTGTGTATTTGCAAGATGAGGATCACACGGTGGGGATTTAGCAAAATTTCCAGGTTTGGGATACCAGTGTTTATATAAGCTTTAATTGAGCTTATTTCTCTGTCGGTATCTTGGTAGTGGAAATGAGCTGATGTTAGAAAAAGTATTAAAAAGAAAATAGTAAAATCAGTATCACCGCTAACTAATATTTTTTACCATTTACCGTTTGTGATTTCCAATGAAGAATTGATTTCCATAAATGAAGAAAGAAAGTACAACTACATTTACTTTAAATGACCAGAGGGTGCCGGTATCCATGTGTTATTTGTGGCGATGGGGGATTAAGCTTATTATTGAAACAGAATAGCCTAATGTTATTAAAAATGATATAATACTATGATACTCTTTAAGCTAACCTATTTCAATAATAAGCTTGCTCTGTCACCGAAAGCAGACATAGATATCAGCACCTCCGGTCATTTAAAGTAGACGTAGCTGTATTTTTATTCCTTAAAAACATTCTATGGAGTGCCACTATTGGTCTGATCAAAATCTGAGATGGACCAAAACAAGAAACAATCAAACAATAAATGTGTACACAATAGGATCTTGTTTGTATCAAGGTAATTTTAATGGGCAGCGATACTTAAATTTCCTTCGAAACATTTTTTCATGATTTCTAGAAGACTTTCCACCAAATATTCGATAGTTTCAGCAAGATGTAACTCTAGCCCTTATCGCAAATATTGTTATATATCAGTTGAACGATACTGGTTCGGAATTTTAGGTAAGTACAAACGGACCATTTAAATAGCTGGCTTGGACACCGGATTTGACCCCACTAGATTTTTTTCTTATAGAAAAATGTAGTTTATAAAGAACAATAAACGATATGGCGGATTTATTTAATAAAATGTATGCCATCTGTGCTGCCATTAACTGTCACACTTTATTACCTGTAATACTTGTATGTATGTGATCCAAACCAGACCAAATTTTTAACAACTGTTAATAGTACTGTTGCACTCAGTACACTTTTTCAAACAATTTTGGCAACCGCAACTGCTATAAATTTTAGTTTAGGCAATAACAGTTATAGTATTTTTTTTTTGTTTGGGTATCGCTTTGCTTGTATTGTTTATTTGTTGTACAATGAACGTTGAAAAGCAAATCTGTTTTTTAAAAGATAACAGGTTTTATGAAAAATATAGTGTTTTAGAACAGCTGTTGATAAAATTTATTCTTCGTAATTTTCTTGTTTGTAAACTTTTTTTTCTATTCTGATGTAACATAATGCTGAGGTCAAAAGAAATGTTAAAAAATGTCTACAGGATATTGCCTAAAAATTAAAGATTTAATGTAATTTTCAAGAAAACCAGAAGTCCAAAAAAAATTTCGTTTGCAAAACAAAACGTACTTTGGTTAAATTTATGTCACTCCTAAATTTAAAAAAATTGTAAAACAGATTTGTTCAATCTGAGGCTTTGCTACTAATTAAAAAACAAAAATCATATCTTAGACCTTGTCTCATAATCCCAAAAATTATTTATGCTGGCAAAATAGTTATTTTAGGAGGTAGCTACATATTTTTGTCCAAACAATTTCCCAACTATTGTTTATCCCTTGAATATTTTTTAAGTAAATACCATTCCTCATAATACTTTAATAAAAATGCTAATTGTAATACAAAAATCTAAAAATTTCAGAATTCCCAGGAACATTGACAAAATCTCTGGTGCACAGACCAAAACTTCAGTTCCCTATGTAAACCCATTATTAAAATTTTTCCTTTATACAGGGTGGGGCAATAGTGCGTCTGATTTCGATATGTCGAGTTCTATAATAGCTAGAAGTTTGATTTAAAAACATTAGTAAACTAGACAAAAAAGTCTATAACCGGAAATTGTTTTCGATTATACAGGGTGAGCCAAGACGATTCTACAGGGTCAAATAACATTTTTTAAAATGAAATGCCATGTATATCAGAACATTTTTTGACACCTCTTTGTGGCCTCCTTTTACTCCTGTATTATTATTGACTTTCTCCCAACCACTTGGATGTAATGATTTTTTGTTGAAATTATACCATTACACGTGTATATTAAAAATATCACTACAATCATAACTATCGATTTTAAGAAAAAATATGTTAATACCAGTTATGAGACATCTGTGTGATGACACTCAGCCACTTTCACTTCCTAAAAATATACACGGTGGCCAAAAAAGGATTTTTAAATTTACAACTTTTTGAACTGAATTTTCTCAATTTTTTTCAAATGGTATATTTTTGAACGATGTGATGTAGGATTGAAAAACGAACATTTTTTGTATGTACATTCCTATGGTTATTTCTGTACCTGAGAGGCATTTGGGCGTAAGTCACCTTTTTTAATTTTTACGGTAGAGCAAAAAAACTGTTGGGATTTCAGCCACTATACCACTAAAAGATATTGGACTTACGCTCTTTATTTTTCTATTATATCTTTAAATAATAAGAACTAGACTTTAGCATTTATTCCATGGATAAATAACACTTTTTTACCTAAAATCTGAAGAGAACTGCAATTATCAAAAAAGTGGACTTGCGCCCAAATGCTTCTTAGTTACAGATTTGTGACCATTTTCAATGTATTAAACAATAACTGCCAAATTCAGCAATAAAAATTAAAAATAATTTTATATAATAATTCAAGAGAAGGTATTATAATAACCGGGTAACATGATGCCCATAAAAACATCACACCAACAACAATCCAAAATTGGAAGGAAAGGATAATAAATGCTTTTAGAAGTATCACTCTGGCAATTTTATGAACAATAGAAACCTCATTCCAAAGACGCATAGAAATGTGTGTCAATCAAAATGGGCAACATGTGGAGCACTTTTTATAATAGTACGAGAGTTAGCAACATCGCCAAAACGAGAATTTAAGGTATGTTAGTTTTTTGATATCCCCTCTTTCACTATCTCGGTATCTCGGCATGCGGACTGTCTGGCTGGCGGGAGAGGTTGCGTTTACCTGTGCCCATAACACTAATACAGGTAAAAATATTAATTTTAAAAATTTGGACGGGAAACTTTGAATGCAGGGAATCTCGCGAAATGGAACTTTTGGGATCGGTTTCTGTGTACAGATCGAAGTATTAAGGTTGGGAAGGAGCTTCGCGCGCCTGCACCGACCTGCATTTCGAAGATTAAGGGCGGCAGGAGCGAACGAAGAGTGGCATTTTTGACGTTTCAAATTTGGAGAAATCGGGGGCCTAAAGGCTTTTTTCTGAGGGCGTGCGTTTCGAAATCGGTAATTCTTCAGTGCGTAGCGATAATTTCGTTCCTTATTTTCTCACAACGAAAAAGATATGAATTTTTTTAAATGCGTAAGAAAATTTCTTCACGTCGACGGCTTACGTGTAACGAAAATTTATACATATTTTGTGTGAAAAAAAACAGCGGCCATATTGTCTTGAATTGTCTATGATTTTTATTGTAAACGTCAAAAATGCCACTTTTCGTTCGCTCCTGCCGCTCCTAATCTTCGAGATCCGGATTGGTGCGGGCGCGAAAAGCTCCTTTCCATCCTTAATACTCCGGTCGCAAAAGTTCCATACCGCGAGATTCCTGCGTTCAAAATTTCCCATCAAAATTTTTTGAAATTAATATTTTTACCTGCATTAGTGTTATGCGCACAGGTAAACGCAACCTCTCCCGCCAGCCAGACAGTCCGCATGCCTACCGAGATAGTGAAAGAGAGAGAATATTAAAAAATTAGCATACCTGAAATTCTATGTCGAAAATAATAATATCTTCTCATATACATATAAAGAATGTTCGTTTTTCAATTCTACATCATGTCGTCCAAAAATATACAGGGTGTTCCATTTGAATAAATTGAAAAAATTCAGTTCAAATATTTGTAAATTTAAAAAATATTTTTGGGCACCCTATACACTTTTAGGAAGTGAAAATTGCTGAGTGTCATCGCACAGATGTCTCATAACTGGTACTAACATATTATTTCTTAAAATCGATAATTGTGACTAGTGATTTTTTTAATATACATGTGTAAATGGCATGATTTCAACAAAAAAAATCATTACATCTAAGTGGTTGGGAGAGAGTCAATAATAATACAGGAATGGAAGGAGGCCACAAAGAGGTATCAAAAAAATGTTCTAATATACAAAAAAAAAGTTAGTTGACCCTGTAGAATCATCTTGGCTCACCCTGTATATTCAAAAATAATTTCTGGTTAGACTTTTTTGTCTAGTTTATTTATGTTTTTAAATCAACTTTCTAGCTATCATAGAACTCGACATATCAAAGTCGGACGCACTATTGCCCCACCCTGTATACTCCTCATAAAACCAAATTAAAACTATTTTTTTTGAGACTGAAAAAAATTCATAAAAATAAATCTGATAAAATATAATACAAAATAAAAATATGTTCAAGTATATTATATATCAGATAAAATATAATAATAAAATAAAAATAAGTTCAAGTTTATTACAAGTACAGTGAAAAAAAAATTATTACATTGACTTCTTACCTTATTAGTGAGACAATTCTTAAAATCCGACTTCATATCAGTTACTGAAACCCTATCATTCGGTCTTTTAGGTCCACTCACAGAGGACACTACTGTTGATAAATCAAGTCCAACACTTTGGGTGAAAACAGGTTCGTCTCCTCCTGAATAATTACGTAATTGTTTTGTGGCTCTAAGATAGGATTCAATTAATTTTATTTGATTTTCTGAACGATCTAAAATGCAAAATAATTACAAGCAAATGTAATTTTGATTAATAAATTATACATACTTGTTTGCCTCAAATATGTTAAAGAATTTTCATCTACTGGGAAGAAGCCTACAGTAGCTCCATACTCTGGACACATATTTGCAATAGTTGCTCGATCAGCAATAGACAAAGCAGCTACACCGGGCCATAAAATTCTACAAATTTGCCCACTACACCCAACTGACGTAAATTCTGAAATTAAAGATGTCTGATTTAGACTACAAACTGAATTGTTAATAAGCTGCAATAATCTATTGAAAAAAGATAAATTAAATTAAGAAAAAAAACATTAAAGTGATTTAGTTATGAATATAATTATAACTTACTAGTATTTCTAAATTTAATGTACAAAGTTTTTAGTGAACAACTGACACAAGTGTCACAAATAGATATTAGAACATATTGTGCTTATGGGAGATCCTAATAAGATATTAGTATTTGCTAATGAATTGTAAAATGTAATAGTGTTACGACTATTAAACCGTGGTACCAAGAAATTTAATTGACCTAATAAACTAGGACAGTTGACATAATTATGAAATAGCATATAAAAATGTTAGGCCGCAAAAATGTCTTCTAAACATTAATGAATTGAAGTTAAATCTTTTTTAAACACAAACTGTTGTCACAGCCTCTACTCGGACACCTACTGTCTTCTCGAAATATTAGAAACTTTAAACATTTTCTTTAAACAAACTCTATAAATTTAATATAAATGTAATGTTTATTATTACCAACTGGACATGTTTACATGTATGGGTATTGTCAATATAAACTACTTACTAGACTAGACAAATAAATAAATAAATAAATACAACATTGCATAGACATCCAGCCACAGTTCACAAATTCGGACACAGTATATAAACTGTATTTTAATAAAAGTTCCTTTAGGCTTTCTTTGAATATACTTACCTTGCTTATTGATTTTAAACTTAGAGGTAAGTGATTATAAAGTTTGAGTGCCATAATACGAGGCCCATTGGAAGTTTGATCTAATCGACAAGAATCAATAAATAAGTTTTCTGCTTGATGTGTTTTATAAAAGTTTTTAACTTTACACGGGGGAAACTGATTTGTATTTTTTTTTTACATAAACACAGTACGCAAAAAATATAGAATGAAGGAACCGTCAGTATATGTAGGTTCTTAAATAACTCTTTACATGAAGTTTGAATAGGCACTTTAGAAATGATTCTGATAATTCTTTTTTGTATAATAAAAAGGACTGAAATGGCAGTATCATTACCCCAGCATAAAATACAATAATCTAGCCTGGACTGTACAAATGCATAATAAAAAGATATTACTACTTCTAGTCTGACAGAGAACATCAGATGTCTGACAACAAAGCACAATGAAGAGACTTTGTTACAAAGTTGGAATATATGTGTGATTCAAGTGCAACTTGAGTCCATAGTGACTCCTAGGAATTTAACTTTATCAAATTGAATTATCGAGTTGGCGTTAATTTTAACTAACATGCTTTTGTCAGCGTTATGTCCCCTATTAGTGAACATTAAGTGTGCGTCTTAGAGCTATTTAACGCCAACCCATTATTACTGCACCATAAATTCATTTCATTTATAGAATTCTGGGCCTGGTTTTGTAAGGACAGAGACATGTCATTACTTATGAGAGGGACTGAGGTATCATCTGCAAATAAAGTTAATGTTGATGACTGACATTAGAAGCTATGTCATTTAGGAAAATAATGAAACACTACCTTGAGGTACTCCCGTATTTATATTTAATTTAGACGACACGGCTTGTGTATAGTTCACGTTTCTTGATACATACTGTACTCGGTTTGATAAATACGAGTTTAACAAATTATGTGCTGGACCTCTGACACCATATCTGTAAAGTTTGCTGAGTACGAGCTGGTGGTTCAGGGTATCAAAGGCTTTGGTTGTCATAAAATATAGTAATTGGTTTGTTTTTGTCATCACCTGTATTTGAAATATGAGTATAAAAATGATAAATCGCATCTTGAGTTGATCGGCTTTGTCGGAATCCAAATTGATTGTTGCTTAAGATATTGTTTTTATTGAAAAATGATACTAGTCGCGAATAAAAAAATTTTTCATATATTTTGGAAAACACCGACAATAACGAAATAGGTCGATAGTTACATGTTGCTCAGAGCCATCTTTCTTATGAATTGCTGTTACTTTTGCAATTTTCAGTTCTTCGGGGAAAATACCATAGATAAAAGATATATTTATGGGGTAAGCTAGGGGTACTGATATTATCCTTACAATATTTTTCAAAATAGAGCAGGGTATGTCATCATAACCGCACGAGCTTTTCTGAGTTACTTTTTTACTATATTAGCAACTTCGGACGGAGTGGTAGGATACAGAAACATGAAGTTTTCCTGTACCGGTACTTTAAGAGGAGCATTAGTATCTATTTTTGTATGTTTAAGGATTTTCTTGACCGAGTCAAGAAAAAACTTATTAAATACCTCTGCCTGCTGTCCACTGTCAGTGACAATATTATCACGAGAATCTCTAATGGCTTAACATTTACTAGATGCTGGTTTTAAATTTACTTCCGATTTATTGATAGACCACGCAGTTTTACATTTATTATTAGAATTATTCATCACTCTATCGCTATGAGATTTTTCTATCTTTAGTTAAATTTTCATGTGCTTTCTTTAGTACTTTGTAGTTTTCTTTTAAGTGAGGGTCAGCTGTTTCTTTCATTAATTTGTGAACATTTCTTAATAAGTTTGCATGGTCGAGAATTTCTTTGGTTATCCAATTATTTTTATTGTTGCTGTGGTTAATTTTGACTCTAAATTTTGGAAAGGCTTGATTCAAAATATACTAGATTTTGTTAAAAAAATACTGTAAACTTTTTTTTATTAACAAGTTCAGTTTTAATATCCTTCTAGGTTTCCTCAGATGCAAGTTTTATAAAATATTCTATATTTTCAGCAGAGTATTTTCGTTTATATACATATGTACCCATATGTTCCTCACTTTTAATTTTGCTTATGACTACTTAAGCGTCATTATCAGAAAAATGTATGCGAAGCACCCTAGAAGTTATCAATTTTCTTGTTAGTAAATATATTGTCAATTATGGTCTCAGATTGCACTGTGGTTCTTGTGTAGTCAAATGTACATTGGTGAAGCCCATATGATACAAATAAGTTTTTTTGTTAAAACTACATTTTTATTAGAGGTTGCGGCAAAATCAATATTATAGTAACCACATACAAAGAGGGCTCCCTTGTATTGTGCAGAGTTGTTCAACACTATATCCATTAAAGTAAAAAAAATTTCAAAATCTGAATTTGGTGACCTATATATACAAACGATTCTAGACAAATTTACATTTGCGTCGGATTTTAAATCTATACAAACATATTCAAACTGTTTCTCGATTACTTCTACATTACTAAAATTAAATTGAAAGTTTTTTAGAGCAAATATAATAATAATAATAATAATAATAATAATACTTTATTGTTGTATGATCTATAAAAGACATTGACGTCATTTTGAAAATTAAATTATGGTACAATAATTCAAATACTGAAGGGTTCTGAGCTAGATACATTACTCGAGAGCCAAGTTTCACTAATTGTAAGACCGATAAAATTAAAGTTACATTGGTATCTTACCTTTAACAATGAGGATTAGGAAGACACCACAATGTTGACCATTACAAGTATAAAATAAGGATAGAAAGGGTCAAGAAAGCACGACTCACACACTTCTCACTTAGCGGAGGGCTTAGTTGTTTCCATCCTTATTTTATATTTACAATTACCAGCATTATATCATCTTCTCCACATTCATTTTTAAATGTAAAATAACAAAATTGATTTTTGCTGGTATAATACAAGTAAAACGGACAACATGGCGATACCGTCTACGCTTTCATTTGCTACTTATGTTTTAGCATGACACTAATTGGGTAACATAAGTTTAAAATTAAAATATGTTTCGTTTTAATTATTTTTAGGGCTCAAAAATTTTTGAAAAAAAATTTGTGAGCTTAGATTTTAAAATTTGTTAATTAGATTTATAGTCCAGTACTTTTAGTATTCGTTAAAGATAAAGACTGATTTTTTTTTACATTTTAATTTTGTCGTTTTAAATGTCTCAAAGTCCCCCATGATCCTTTGTACGCACAATTGTTTATGGTGCGTAAAATGATTAAAATAGTGTTTTTTTATGAATATCTCTGTTCCTTTTAATTTTATGAACATGAATGCTATTATAAGATCGAAAGATAGAAAATTATCTATAAAAAAAATCCCTACTCATTTTGGCACACAAGTTATAGTTTTCGAGAAAACTTGATGTAAAAATTATGACTCAAGCATACACTTCGATTTTACTACCCAAAGATATTGTAAAATTATATTTTGAAAATAAATTTAGGTGAGCACGTTTTAAAACTTGCAATGGGACGATAGAAGTATAGAACAGATACATATATATGTAATTAATAAATGACCCCGAATAGACAATTCATGTTGTCACCTGTTGATGAAGAAATTTTTTTTTTAAACCAAGCAACAGTGAAAGAAAAAGTGTTCTCTTCTCAAAGTTTTGACAAACATACAGGAAGGATAACATCTTATTTCTGCATGCATTCTCCAGATGTGATACAACATCTGCTCCTATTCATAGAGGTAAAACAGCAGTTCTGAAATTATTAGACAAACGACCGAATTTGAAAGATGCCGTCAAAGTTGTCAATTGAACTGATGCTTCTGGAGAATCAATTTCTTCCAATGAAATATGATTTTTCTTGGCCATGTATGGTGCTCCAATTAAAGAAAATTCCTTGAATAACTATTGTTACTTGTGCTTTTGTGAATTAGTGAGTAAAAATATATCTGTCAAGTTCATTCATTACCACTTACAGTGAAAACAGCTAAAGAACATTATTTCCGAGTAGATTATCAGGTGCAAAAGTGGTTGAACAATGAGCTGAACCCCCAAGATTGGGGATGGGTATTAAAAAACAACTTTTTGGAGATAAAAAAAAACACCAACACCACCTGCTCAAGATTGTCTTTTAAATTTTTAAACACTATTTTTTTTAATTGCGCAAAAGTTTGCGGACAATTGTGTGTTTACCGACAGCAATGCATTGCTCTTCAGCATTTGCCATGGGCAATCTTGTTTAAATGCTTATAATGAAATCAAGGAAGATATAAGAGAAGAAAAAAATGTAGAAGAAAGACGAAAGAGAACAGGCGCAAGAGAAGACGAAAAATATGAATGAAGAAGAATGATAAGAAGTGGAAGAAGGATAAATATCAATTCTTGATAACACATGATTACACTTTAAATATTCATAATTATAACATATGGCCATCACTGAATAAGACAATTATGATTGATTTCATTAATAAATCATAAAACATTTTCCTCAAAAAAATCCTTGGTTTCTTTTTAATACAGGACCTAATTTATAAATTCCTTAAGCATAGAATAGAGTAAAATCAAAGTATTTGCTTGGGTCATAACTTTTACATCAAATTTTTTTCGAAAATATAACCCATATGATAAAAGGATCTTTTTTTGTAGATAATTTCTAATCTTACATATTTGTAGAATTAAAAGGAACGGAAATATTCGCGAAAAACCACTTTCTTTATCCTTTCAAGCATTGTAAAAAATTTGTGCGTACAATGGATCAACGGAGAATTTCGAGACGTTGTTTAGAACGACGAAATTAAAGTGTAAAAAATGCAGCTTTTTTTTTTTAAATGATATATTTTTTGTCTAAATGCACTGGACTATTAGGCTAAATGTTAAAATAATAATTAAATAATTAAAAATGCCTTACCTTTGTGATAGTTAATACCAAATCTGTAGATGTCACATACTGATCTAATTCTCCATATAACCTGTAACCTACCACTTGTGGTAGTAACATGCTAATTGACTGACCAAGCATAACAGCTTCAGCCTCAATACCACCAACACCCCATCCCAAAATTCCTAATCCATTTATCATAGTAGTATGCGAATCTGTTCCCACCTAAAAATACAGTTTTTATTTTTAGAAGGCATATGGTGAGAAAAAAATTAATAATCATATGACAGGGTGTATAAATCAAAAACAAAGTTTGGAAATAACAATTTTTTAATGACCTCCAATGATAAGATAAAATAAGTTAAGCTGTAAGTTTCACAGTATCTTATTGTTTTTGGTATATTAAATAATCATGATCAAGGTGGTTCTAGACCCCAAAAAAAAGTAAGGGCCTAAAAAATAAAACCAAACTTTTAAAAAATTATTAGTAACCTCGTTTGTAAAGTTAAGATTTTCAATATTTTTTGTTCTCAAAATAATTTTGTTATTCTGTGGGCAGAACTTTAAGTTCGCGACAAGCCACAGTTTCCATTTGAATTACATTTTTTGGATCAAAGCTAAGACAATAATTATCGTCTCAAACTCCACTTATCATACATTTTTTTGGAATCTGAAAAATATTCCCTTTCAGAAAATACCAAAAACTACCCATATTGCTATTAAAAAAATAATAACCTTGACACCATATCTCTTGAGACTTCATAATTTTGGATATATAGCCCGAATAATAATCCAGTGGCGGCTGGTGGATTTAGGTTATACAATAGGTGCATTTTATTTGACCCTACTCGGAATCAAAAGAATAAACAGAAGTTTGTAATTAAAAAAACGACAAATTTCATTGTCCGTCATCTAACAGTTGGCGGCAGGCTGTCAAAGTCAAAAATGTATTTTTAGGTTACCTTATTATATACTTATCTTGGGTTACATGTTAAAATTAATTATGAATATGAATATTAATCAAATAGTTGGGGCTGTTACTGGCGTGATAATTACCCAGGAAGAACAAAATACTACTTTCCTTTTAAATAATAATGAAGATGCAGATATAATAGAGAGAATCGTGGACCTGTATGTACCCATAATTTATTTTTAATACACAATTTCAATTTTGGGAGTGTTGAAAGCTGTTTTTTCTTAGGATGAATAGTGATGTAGTCCCTAAATGTCAAAACTTTTATGAAGAAGTTATTCCTTCGTTTAATTTGTCTACGTTTAAGAGCCATTTTAGAATTACACCAACTGCTTTCGAATTTTTATATAATAGCGTTGTACATTTACCAGAATTTATGAAAAGGGAATATGGTGGAAAAGACCAAATTAACACTGAAAAAGTTCTCCTTATAGCGCTTTGGACTCTAGCAACCCCGTCGTCATACCGTTCTATAGGCAATCAGTTTAATGTTTGCAAGTATAGTGTTTTTTATATGCCTACACAAAGTGGTTAAAGTTATAGTTAATCATTTATGCAGACGGTTTATAACATGGCCCTCACCAAATGAAAGAAATTTAGTTGCAAATGGCTTTAGTAGATATGGCATGGAAAAAGTAATAGGAGTGGTGGATGGATACCATATACCCATTAAAAAACCTGTCACTCATGGTACAGATTATTTTAATCGAAAACATTTTTACTCCGTAGTATTACAAGCAATATGTAAATCTAATCTTTTATTTAGTGATGTTGATGTTAGGTGGTCCAGAAGCGTTCATGATGCTAGAGTATTTAGAACATCCGAAATTTATCCATTTGGTTCAGCTCTTGTGAACCAGATTATTATATTCTTGGGGATGCTGCATACCCCTGCAAAAACTGGGTAATGACCCCTTATACGAACAATGGTCATTTAACACAAACCCAAGTATATTTCAATACTCAGTTAGCGAAAACAAGAGTAAAAATAGAACATTCTTTTGCCCTTTTACTAGGACGATTTAGAAGACTAAAAGAGCTGCTCGACATGAATGAAATAGAGAATATCATCAGAACTATAGTAGCAGCTTGGTTTTGCATAACATTTGTATACCGCAGGGTGACAATGACATAGAGCAGTTCATAAATGAAGGTTTGCAGAATTTTGCCTTGATGGGCTTTGAAAATGTGAATCATGATGGAAATGAGGAAAGGGGGTTTCAACGAAGAAATATTTTAGCGGAACATTTATGGAATAGACATGTTAGACAAAACAATTAATTTTAATGATGGTAACAAAAAAGACAAATATTTTGTATAACTTTTATTTAAATAAATCATTTTCAAAAGCAAATAAACATCTTTTATTATATATTTATAAACTTAACAAAAGTTCTTTAATAATGTAAAGCATGTATATGTTGTAACCATCTAGTGTAATTGACTACTTCATGAAAATTGAGTTTAAAAGAGTGCATTCGATGGCGATATTTCATGTACTGTCCAGACTTTTCCTTGAAACTGCCAATTACACTAGATGCCTGCTCAAATATATAAAAAAAATTATTTCCTAAAGGAAGAAAATATTTTATGATTTTTTTAATAGAGTTAAAATTTCTAATAGCATTTCTTTATTCTCATTATGTTCTCTTTCAGCTAACTCCATTTTTTTATTTTCTCTCGGCACAATTCTCCTTATACTCCTTCAACCACTTCAGCATCTCAACCCTTGGAGAACTTCTGGGGCCCAATTTTCCTTTTTGGTGTTGATTCCGTATCACTTCTACTCGTAGATGGACTCTCACTATCGACCAATTTTCCAATTGTGCTAATTGCAAACTTGAACAGGATGTTACAGGTGTTATGTTGGGTCTATCACCCACATAACTTTGCATTGTTTCAAAATATTCCCATGTTTTTCTTGAATTCCCAGATTTCATATTATGATCTTTTACTTGTTTATATTTCGTAAAAGTGTTTTCATACGATTCATGCATTGTTCGTATGTAAAATTATATCCGAAAATTTGCATTTCCTGTGCAATTTCTTTGTAAATCGCGAACTTCTTATTTCTAGGATTATCGAGGTCCTTTTTCTTATTAGTGCATCTTTCTAATAAAAGGAGGGTTTGTGCTCTGTCCCATACATTGCACTTTATATTATTTAAACTTGAAGCAATTTCGTTATTTTGCTCATAATCTTCGTTTTCATTTTGAAAGGATACGTTGTTATAAGTATCAGCTAAAAATAAAATCAACATGTCTTAACATATCCAAATTATGGTATGTACTTATAAACTATGAGTTTTTTTTTCCAGAAAAAATGAATTAGGTTATGTGTAAAATATCTTAATATAAAATTCACTTACTTTCTGGCTATACATCAATATTCGCCGAAGTTTCAACCAAATAACAATTATTTTGATTTTGGTGTCAATTTCACTTATTTTACTAAACTTTCAAGACTTCGGTTATGTTCAAAAATACAAATATAAAAATGACGTTTCCCTCGAACCATCCCTTCTCCAAGTTTTACTTTCTTCCAGTTTCACCCAGTACCTTCACGCTGATGGACCGTAGTAAAAGTAGCAACCAGAACCAGAATGATGTGAAATAAAACACAATTTCCATCAAACCGGTTGTAGAATTGTCGTAATAAAACGCACCTAATATCTCAATATTGGAGCATGGAACCCAAGCAACATTTTAAGGCACGACTATCAGTACCGATCGAAGAAGTTTTGCAGAAAAAAATTTGAGAAAAAAAAAGTTACAAAAATGCGTAGCCTCCCCAAATTCCTTCTACACCATTAGTAAAATCTTTGCAAATTTTTTTTTTTTTTTCGTAATCAGACGGAAAATGCTGCTGCGTCAATATACAACCATACCCCTGATGAAATAAAGGATCTATCTAAATGTACTTTTAAGTTTCGCTTTAAAAAAAGCTTCAAATGCCAAATCTTAATCTTTATATGTATTTATGTTTTTTTATATCGTCTTTCATTTTGAACAAGTGTTAGAACCAGTATTGAAATAGGTAAGGAAAGTGGTGGTATCAAATGATGATTCTGGTGTTCAGTTATTTTTATATATAATCAATTAATTGATGTGTTTTTCTACTTTTTTTTCTCAATGTAGTATGTACAGTTTAGTGGTAGAACAGCTTTAGCTGAACTACGCTGTAAATAAAGGCGATTTATTATTATTATTATTATTAAAATTTATCACACCGTTTTTTTTTTGGTTTTCGAAAATTTTGATTTTGTGTAAAGTTATGACACTTTAAAATTTAAGATCTTCATTGTATAAATTTCAAAATGTCACAACTTAAAAAAATCAAAAGTTTCAAAACAAAAAAAAAAAAGGGTGATAAATTTTTCTTCTGATTACAAAACAAAATAGTTTGCAAAGATGTTACTAATGGTCTAGAATGAATTTAGGGAGGCTGCGCATTTATGTAACTTTTTTCTCAATTTTTTTTTCTGCAAAACTTCTTCAATCAGTACTAATAGTCCTGCCTTAATATCTTGCTAGGGTTCCATGCTCCAATATTGAGATATTGTATAACCTAATTCCACCAGCCGCCACTGTAATAATCTTATTTTGTATGAAACCATTCACAAAACCATTATTATTTTTATATAGCCCCTCAAAAAGAGTGAAGCGGTGTCATATCTTGGTGGCCATCTTATTGGTCCATTTCTACCTATTTATTCTTCAAAGTGTTCATAGAAGTAATTCAATTCAACAAATTCAATAATAACAAAGCCTACGAGTTCAATTGCTCTGCGAATGACTCATATAAAATAATAATAATAATGATAATAATAATAAAATTGAGTCCGTTGTCGAGAACGAGAAATGCCAGATTTACTGGAACTACTCGTTCCCGACGGTCAGGCTAATCCAAGCCAACAAGCCTGACATAGTCCTCCCCGACCATCAACTCAAGGTGATGTATGTCATCGCGTTCGTGGCACATGCGGAAAAAAACATCACCTTGAAGGAGGAGAAGGAGGACCAAACACAGCGATCTCCGGCACGAGCTCCAAGTGCTGTACCCAGGCTACTCAGTCTAAATGGTCGTCCTAATAATCGGTGTACTCGGAGGGATAAAGCTTACGCTGCTCTCGGAACTGAATACCATACCAGCCTGCCAAAAATCAGCTGAATGGCTGGCGGGCCAAATGCAGAAGGCGGTAATTCTAGGTTCTCTCCGTCTGCTTAGAGCACACGATTCTGGAATCTACAGTCATTAACCCTGTGGGATGTAGGGAGTGGCTGTAGTTAATGCGCCGGTGCGACTCCCGTGAGACGTCGGAGGCCACGGGAGGAATGCCCGGCATCGGATTCCGAAAAATATATATATTTATCGAACCTAGGTAATATGTAATAAATCACAAAGAAGGCTATTACAAATAACTTCAAATTACATTAATCACAGGAATAAACAATACACAAATATACATCATACCTTACCACAGTTACAAAAATTCAAAAGGAATAATTCAGTTAAGCTGATTCTCAATTATACCCAGAAACAATAGTAATTTGCTATCGCTTGCTTAATAAAATATTTTTAACAGAATTTGAAAAATTGTATTTGGATGGACACGAAAAATAATACATGTTTTTATTAAAAATTATGCAACTCCTATATTCGAAAGATGCTTTGATTTTTGCCGAAGAATGCTTAGGAATTATTAATTGATTTATGAAGCATAAGTTTAATTATACACATCAGAACGTTTAACTAAGAGAGTTGACAAATATAGTGGCATATTTGATTTATGGATATTATATAATAAATTAGCAAATTGAAGTTCAAACCTACTACTGATTTTTAAAATGTTATGTAAATTATATGCGGGAGTGATGTGATCTCTATAATTAATATCTGTTAATGCAAATCTTAAACAGGAATTATGCATAATTTGTAATTTACTTTTGTATCCATAATGGACAACTACAATAGTCTATATGATTTAAAATAAGTGAGTAAACTATATTCCATTTGGCATCACTGGAAAAAAAAGAAACTAATGACTTATGAAGGATCGCCTTGTACCTAATTTATACAATCCAAATTTACTTTACATTTCAGAAGGACGGGTCCACTCTTGTCACACATTGTATATAAAATCGTCGCATCCGTATATCCTAGCACCTGGCAATTTCTTGCTGCTAACACAATTAATTTATTTAATTTATAAATGCAGCTCAAGTAGAGGGCCTGGACCCTCCTAAGCTACTCGGATAACTGCCCCTGCTCATGATGAAAGAGTCTAATGCACAATAGTAGGATATGAAGGTTGAGGTAAATAGCTATTCACCTTGACCTGAGCAGAATAGGATTCAGGAAAAACATGAATGTGCGATAAATTCTATTTTCTGTTTGTGGCAAATTGATGCACAAAATGTGTTTATGTACATTTTTTGAGGTTATGTCTCCATGTATAGGGCTCGTGTAACAGTTGAAGGGAATTCAAATTCAATCTTATTATTTTCACTATTTAATTTATAATTATAATACAATAAACCTTATAAATTTTTTTACACAAAGAAAAAACAACTGAAAACACATAAAAATCCAATGGTTAAGATTGTGGCAAAACACACATTACATTATTGTCTATATAAATAAAAAACCATAGACATATACAAAAATCAAATTAATTGTTAAAAATGTTCATCTCAAATAATTATACCGCAAAACCTGTAAAATTGGGACGAAAAAGGTCACAAAACACCAAACCAAGTAATTTTAAGTCGGTTTAAAAGAACAACGTAGTGTATGTGATATTTTATCCACTGAAATTCGATATTCCGCTCTGTTAATTTGTGTAAAATTTCCTAACTTCACAAGCAACACTCGCAGTAGAACCTGTGATATGCCCTTGACCAAAAAGTATCCATATCCATATCTATACGCAACTCAAGAAGTTGAAAAATGGAAGAACAGAGAAAAGTTTTTTGGAATTAATTACTTGATTTTTTTTTACTTCATTGAGAAACTCAATCAACATAGTTAAGGAACATTTGAGTGAAATGGAGAAAAACATCCAAGATATTTCATTTTTGAAATTGCCATTGGAAAACTGAAGTGGTCTTTCTCTTTTAATTCTGTTTCATTATTAATAGATACCGGAAATATTTGCCATTTTCAGAGCCAGTAGTTTTATAAGAAAATATAAATATAAATAAACATACCATACAAAAAATCATGTGGTGTGTTTATTTATATACCTGTAATATATGTAACCAGTATAAGTATAGTCATTATCAAGGCAGAAAGGTGCAAGAAACCTGGATATTCGTACGTAATCTTATACGTAGCTTGGCACTTTCTCCCCAGTTAACATGAAAGCGTACGGTAATTTTCGTGGTGGTGTTTGGTTTGGTTTTCGCATAAAACGCTCTTAGCAATGACGTAGTCACTACCATTTGTCAATAAACTATAAAAAATGATTGAAAACTACATGACCCTACAACAGATGGGTCACATATTCTATGAACTCCATTGCAATCGACGTTACGTATTTCATACACGCCGTGATTGAGAAAGACATTTAAATTCGGCTACCCAACGACATAATATTGTCAGTACTGTTACAAAAGAGGAATTTTTTTATATGTGTGTGTTATGCTCTGTGCATGTAGTCTGTCTTGGAACATAGTCGACAATGCTCAGTTTAGAGGTTTCTTTGCAAAATATGTACCAGATTTTCCTTTCCCTAGTAGCCATACATTGCATAAAACATATCTACCAAGTGTGCATAAAAATGTTTTGGGGAATATTATAGAGGACATATAAAATAAATCTTTGTGGATGAATACAACTGACTTTCAGTTTAATAAGATTGTTAATGTACCACTAAGAATTTTGAGTGGTCAAAAGGCTTTGTCTCCGATATTAATAGACAGTTAACGAGTACAAGAATTATACTATTTACACCTAAACTGTTGTCACGCTTCGGTGAACCATGACCAATTAACTAATAGAGCAGGATATTTGGGATTGGCCCTCTGTCACTAGTCATACTATTTTTACACTTTGTAATTTCCAAGCTTTCAAAAGCATTCAGCGATCTAATATTTGTTATATTTCTAATTAATCTTAAATTACCAATATCTATTTTATGGCTCTTCCCAAACGGATATTGGGCAACACTAGAATTATCTGTTCCTACCAATTTGAGATGAGCCATATGCTCCTTGAATCTAGTTTGAATTGATCGTCTAGTTTGTCCCACACACTTTTGATTACAGTCCTTACAGCTTATTTCGTAAATCACCCATTTTTCGTTTGTTTCAATTTTGTCTTTTGGATTCTCTAAAAGTTGTAGTTTATTTCCCGATGAATGAACCACTGTCATACTTATATCTTTAAAAATGTTTCAATACCACGGGTGAATCGAGGATCGAATGGAATCAATACAAATTTGAAAGGCTAAGGAATTTACGTTTCCTAATAACTTTATCAATTAAACTACCGTATATCCATTACTCATAGCTATATCCTTAATTAATGCCTTTTCTTTTTCAAATCACCTCTCCTTATTGAAGAAAAAGCTTAATGGGCGATGAACTAGAAAATTAAAACTCGTCATTTTGTGTTGAGCACAATGGAGAGAGTCCCTAGAGATATACCTTAAAGTACTGGTATCTTTTCTGTATATGTCAAATTCTAACTTACTTTCATTATTTCTAATTACTAATACATCTGAAAATTGTAGTTTTCAATTTCATATGTGTTTACAACTGACGCCAAACGACTGTTTAATTTAGAAACAAAGTTGTCAATATCAGTGACTTTTGTATCAAACACTGTAAAAATATCATCCACATACCTAAACCAAACCCGGGAAATACCCAATGCTTTTGCTTTTGTTTCGATCTGTTCATGAAGAGACTGGCAATGAATGGTGACAAAGAGTTACCCATTGCTTTCACGTTGTTCGAAGAAATTATCATTGAATCAAAAGCAATTTTGTTTCATGCAGTTTAGTGATTTGAAGATATTCTTTTATTACATCTTGAATGAGATTGTTTCATTTTAGTAGATCATTAAGGTAGTCCAAGGTCTGCGATATCGGAACGCTTGGAAACAATGAACAAACGTCAAAGGAGATCAAAATTTCACCTTTTTACAATTGGATATTTTTCATCTTACTAATAATATAATATAATAATAACTTTAATATTCTGCGTATTGTATATTTGTCTATGTTTGTATTTATCGATTTTTACTATATTACAAATAAAGCCTATTTATTATTATTATTATTATTATTATTAATGCAATCATTGGAATTAATCAGAGAAACTAGGTGGTGCTATAGGTAAACTTTCGAACTCCTCTGTTAACCATTTTGATAAGGTGGTATGTCGGCGATCCGATTTCTGAAACAATAGAACACACCGACTTTCCTGGTTTGTGTATCTTGGGCCAAGCAGTACAATCTAGGTGCACTTGGGTTAGATACATGTAACCTCCTATTTAAAGCTGGAGTAATAAGGTTGTTGCAAGATTTGAGTACATTTCCTACTTCAGTAATGATTTTTTGCAATTGATTTCTGAAAGGTTTTTCATAAGGACCATCACTAAAGCGTAGACAAGCCTTTCATAATAATCTTTTTTTATCTAAAATAACAACCTTATTGCCATTATCAGCTTTTAAGTAAAAACAATCTTTTTCACGTAGCCGTTTGATTATTTTTCTATCCTTTGTGGATTTTGACTGTCTGTTTATGTTAGTGACAATATTTGTCGAGATTTGATTTCTGCAAGCTTCTCTGCCAAATCCTTTAGAGGATCAAGGAGGTATTGAATTGAACTTTCAACACTTGCGCAACAATCTTATCTAAGATGCTTTCAGAGGCAGGTAAAGCAAAATTTAATCCCTTGTTAAAGAGATCAAATTCCTCTTTATTTCCACAATGTTGAAAACTTTTTTGAGGCACATTTTATTTTGAAGAATTTGAGTTTCTCCCGGGTTTGGTTTAGGTATGTGGATGATATTTTTGCAGTGTTTGATACAAAAGTCGCTTTCCGTCAGTTAAATTTACATATGAAACTAAAAACTCTGGACAACTACCATTTTTAGATGTATTAATAATTAGAAATAGTGAAAATAAGTTACAATTTAACATATACAAAACAGATACCAATACTTTAAGATATATCCCTAAGGACTCTCACCATTGTGCTCAACACAATTCATCGCCCGTTAAGCTTCTCCCCTTCAATAAGGAGAGATTCGAAAAATAAAAGGCATTGATTAGGGATATAGCTGCGAGTAATGGATATTCTGTAAGTTTAATTGATAAAAGTATTAGGAAACGTAAATTTAAAGATACACTTCGAAATTCCTCGACCTTTCAGAATGAAATAGAAAATCTGAAATTTATATCGATTCCATTCGATCCTCGATTCACCCGTGGTATTGGTAAGATTTTTAAACATATAGGTATGACAGTGGTTCATTCATCGGGAAATAAACTACAACTTTTAGACAATCCAAAAAACAAAATTGAAAGAAACGGAAAGTCGGGGATTTACGAAATTAGCTGTAGGGACTGTAATCAAAAGTACGTGGGACAAACTAGACGAACAATTCAAATTAGATTTAAGAAGCATATGGCTCCACTCAAATATGGAAGAACAGATAGATCTAGTGTTGCCCAACATACTTTTGAGAACAAGCATAAAATAGATTTTAGCAATTTAATATTATTTAGGAATGTAACAAACACTATCTGGATGCATTTGTTGGTTTGGAAATCACAAAGTGTAAAAATAGTATGAATAGTGATAGAGGGCCAATCCCAAATAGCACGCTCTATTGGTTAGTGAGTCACGGTTCACCGAACCGTGACAATAATTTAGGTATAAATCAGGTACTTTGTTAGCATAAGGTTAGTTTTAATCATCTCCAGATGATGCCAACTTGGTTGACGAAATACGCGTTGTGCAGTATATAGTATTTTGGTGTTTTGTGGAAATCTGAGTCAGTGTTATATATGTTAATGCAATGGCAGACTTCGGTCATTCTGAATAATACATTGTATCAAGCGGTATGTATTTTATTATTCATTTTATACTTTTGCTTTTATTTGTCTATGTATTTCCTTCTGTCAACCATGAGGCAGTAATAACTACCGGTTCTGGACTATGATCTAGTTTACACTCCCTGATTATTAATGTTAAGGTAGACAGGTATAGTGTTTTAAACAAACATAACACAATGTTATTTTTACAATGATATCACAATAAATTTTGGTAAATTAAAACAAAGATAAGATAAAATCAATATTTCTGTATATTACGTAAAATAAAAAAAACGTGTCCCGTATGTATTGACATTTCGAAAACAAAAAACAAGTGAGAGATAATATTGCTATCTAGTAAATTTTTATCAAGGAAAATAAAAATACTTAATGGTTGGGAAAAGAGACAGGGTATACAGAGTGTTAGAAGTATGAATGCCATTATTTGAATAGGTAACAGAAGTCTTATACAAAAGTAATTTAATTTTGATTCTTGAAAGTTAATTACTCGAAAAATAACAGAAAATGTGTACAAAAATTTTAAGAGATGTAGTTTCAAGAGGCAAATAAAAAAATATTTTACGAATTTTTTGTCCGCCGAAGGGTTTTGGAGAAAAAAATTGCATACTTCAGTAATTCCTAAAAAGAGACATATGCAAGGGCATATGACAACGTCGCATCATAGTTACCAAGTGTCGGCTTAAGAAATGTATGTTCAGTCACTTTAAGATAAGACTATTGATTGCTGTAAATCGCATAATCGGTTTTTAGTGCATACACCTACCTATTTGCTATTGTAATTTAATATTGGTGATTTCACTAATTTGCAAAACGGAAGGTTTTACAGTTCGAGAACGTATCCGACTTTGGATAAGTAACTAATAAGTATTTAGTACTTAAGTTGTAAATATTGTGAATTAAATTAATATTAATAACGATATTTAAAAATTATATTATTTATCAATAACATAAAATGTTTCAAAATAAAACTTGGTAGCACATTACTGTAAATAATTGAGGTAGGTAGGTTAGGTAATGAGTTCAATGCTACTTTGTCACAACTTAGGTAATGTACAGCTAGCGGTCCAGTAGCAGTTATTAATAGAGTTGACAAATCGGTCCGCGTCACGGGCGGTCCAGGTAGAGAAATACCCAAATACGTAAGCGTGATTTGTTTACTATTTTAGCAGACTAACATTTGTTTTTAGTCTATTGTTATGCCTCGTGGTGTGTACAACGTAATTTATTCCTCTCCGCTGCATTGTTGATAATTTTATTTGGTGTATTTTATTCTTGACACTAATTTAATAATAAAGTATGTTAGACCTGCCCAAGAGTAAAAAACGGCGATACGCTGACAAAGTGAATAAATTTATCAGTAAATTCCCGGATGTATTCTACAATGGGCTATAATAATTTATAAGGTGTGCGAGACTGACCTGATGTGCTGGGGCAAACGTAATTGTAAACGTCACGTAAATTCTGTACAGCATAAAACTAAAAAAAATGGCGTGCCTTCGACAACACAGTTTATGTTCGATTTACTCTTAATGCTGATTGCCTGTGATGTTCCGTTGCACATACGCGATAAACAACCATTTCAGGAGTTCTGGAATAAATATAATCCCAAGGTAACGTTACCAAGTCGCACAACGTTGCGTAACTATGTACCAACTGTAAGTGAGGACATTGTAAATAAGATCAAATGTGTACTAAAAAATACACTGCTGCAGTTATACGCTGACGAGACGATAAATGGTAAAAAATATTTTAAATGTTACTGTACGTGTCCTGGACCCTCTTAAACCGACATTTTCACTGTTACCAGCTAGCAAAAGACTTATTGAGTGTACTGGCCAAACAATTATGCAGGTGGTGCTGGAAACGTTAGAAAAATTTGATCTGTCAAAAAGTTGTGTTGATGTTTGTGATCCATGGTGCCGAGACAATGCGTTTGGTAGGCCGTTCTCTTCAAGAACACGGTTGTAGATTGGTACATGTTAGTTAAGAGGGTAAGTTGTGCATACATTGTTATAAATTGTAACAGTTTATTGCTTTTACTACTAGATAATTTATTTTATTACACTTATTATAATGCGTACGCCTATATTCTGCGGCGCATTTTTGCCAACTCTAGTTATTAACTATGAAGGAGGCTAGCTAGGTATTTCTGATTACATGCGTATGAGTGCGTTTTTCTCTAAAACCATAAGCTGTATCAATAAAAGGTAAATAGACAAAGTTGGGCGCAATTTCATTGAGATTATTTTCTATTCAGGGGCAGTCATTTCTTTGGGGACTTTTTTTTAATGGTTACTATAAAAAAAATCATCTCTCTAAAGCACCAGGGAAGGAGACACGTGCTCTGGCTCTCCTAGTATAAGATATATTTCTTAAAACAATCTGGTGCACTTATTTGCACAATATTATCATAAAATGCAGATACAGCCACAAACAATATTTACACTTCTAATTCAGAGATAGGAAGGAATTTTATCTACCAATTAATTGAAGACAAACAAAAACATATTTTACTTACCACAGTATCAGGGTACAATACGGAATCCTTTCCTGTAAAAACAACTCGAGCAAGGTATTCCAAATTAACTTGATGAACAATACCACTTCCTGGTGGAACAATTAGCATATTGTCGAAGGCTTTGGCACCCCACTGAAAACCAATAACATTCAAATAAAAACAAGTTAAATTAAGAGACATTTGTAAGCATGACAACATATCTAATATTCAGTTTCAAGTTTCATACTGAATCTTATCGGTAGAGGTAGTTAATAAAAAAAATAAGAATAAAGTATTGAAAACCTCTTTAGCAATGTATTTGTTTTTAACCATTTAGAAAAGAATATTAAGTATATCAACTGTATAAAAATGCTTTAGGTTGATTCATTTACATACAATTTATCGAGAAACTTATGATTTAAAGCTAAAATTAGTTTTCCTATTTCTTTTTTTTTTTTTATTTTGCAAAATAAAATACTTTAATATAACTAATTTAACCTTTGTTGCCAAAAACAAAAAAAATGACACTAAATAATATTCTAATAATAAATCAAACTTAGTTCCTCAAGTTATATTTGAGAATATTGTTACGCCACTGGACTGTGTAGACTGGTTAGATTAGGCTGGAATTGTACACGAACGGCCGGGAATATTCTGGAGTCCTCTAGACCGGGAGAATGGATGTATAAATAAGACGCACGGTGGGCCGAGATTTAGTCTGAAGTCGAACGTGAACGGGTAAAGAAGAAATACGAAAGAGACTTATAAGTGTTCAGTTGTGATTATAATTAGGACAGTGATTAATCTATTGTTGTTAATTGTTAATTAGTAAATAAAGTAGTGATTAAGTGTTACCTGGACTTTCAATCAACGAATCCACGAGTATAGGTGTTTGTGTGGATAGCAAACACGTAACAATTTGGTGTCGGAAGTGGATTGGAAGAGAAATTTCTGGAATATTCGAAAACATTCTACAGTGTTCTTCTCAGGAATTAGGGGTGACACGAAGAATTAAACTACTGGACAGTGTTTGGAGGACTATTTCTGGACCAAATAGTGACTTAAAGTGAATTTTCGAGGAGTTTCTAGAACATTCGATTTAGAAATAGCTGCAAATACGTGAGTGCCGCTAGTAATAACGTGTTGTAGACTGAGAAAAAGGACTACTGGTGCAATTTCGGGAAAATTCTAGAACATTCTATTTGAATTGTGTCGACGGGAACGTGTTATAGACTCAAAACAAGACTTATTAGTGATTTTTCGTGAAAATTCTCGAACATTCCATTGGACAATTAGTGGAGATAAGTGAATTTTGTCAACACAAAAGAGGTGTAGACTCTAAATAAGACTTTCTAGTGCCGTTTAGAGATTTTCCTGGAACATTCCATTATTAAAATAGACGTGATATCAACATTTTACGGATTTTATAGTGTAATAAACTTTATTTTGAACTGATTTACGTGTCGTGAGTTAATGCCAACAACAAGAAGCATGGCGGAGAAACAAACGCAAGACTTACTTGCAGCATTGGTGCAACAAATGGAAGAGCAAAGGAAAATTATGGGAGATCAAGAAAAAAAAGACAGGAAGACAAGGAAGAACAAGAGAGAAGACGACAAGAAGAAAAAGAAGAACAAGAGAGAAGACGCCAGGAAGAAAAAGAAGAACAAGAGAGAAAACGCCAGGAAGAAAAAGAAGACTTAAGAAAAATGATGGAGTGCCTGGAAATAAGACGACAGGAAGAAAAGGAAGAACAAGAGAGAAGACGTCAAGAAGAAAAGGAAGAACAAGAGAGAAGACGACAGGAAGAAAAAGAAGACCAAGAGAGAAGACGCCAGGAAGAAAAAGAAGACTTGATAAAAATGATCGAAGGCCTGGAAATAAGACGACAGGAAGAACAGGAAGAGCAAAGAAAGGAACGCCAGGAAGAATTAAGACAAATTATGGAGGGACAGCATCAAGTCATGCTCTCGGTCACTGAACAATTGAAGGAGGATGTACAGGTTGAAGTCATGGAAGTTAAAGAACAAGTCAGTGACGTTAAAGAAAAAGTCAGCCAAGTTGAAGGAGAAATAATCGAAGTCAGAGGAGAAGTAGCCCGACTCAAACAACAATTAAGAGAGAAGGGTGGTCAATTAGTACTGTCATCTGGTGCTAGGTTACAACCACCTTCATTCGACGGTCAAAGTTCATGGTCAACTTATAAGAGACAATTTGAGGCAGCTGCACGTTCAAATAACTGGAACGATGAGGAAAAAGCAACAGCATTGGTATTAGCACTACGGGGCCAAGCATTAGACCTGCTCCAAACAATTCCTGCCGCACAGCAACAAAACTTTAGCATTTTGGAGGCAGCGTTAGAACTAAGATATGGCGACCAACATCTTGCCCAAGTATATCAGGCTCAGCTCAAATCACGCAGACAACGAGGTGGAGAAAGCCTCCAGGAGTTCGAGGCTGCGGTAGAAAGATTAGCTCATCTAGCCTATCCTGATGCACCAATGGAATTTCAACAACAGTTAGCAGTTGGTACATTTATTGATGGAGTAAGGGACCAGGAAGTTAGGCGAATACTTAAGTTGGCCAGGCATAAGCTTAGTAGTGAGGCTTTAGTACATGCGCTGGAGATTGAGGCTGCCTATAAGGATACCACACCATCAAATCAGAGAGTACGAGCTGTGAGTGTGGAGGAAGACAAGCCAGACAACAGAACAGAAAATCTGATATCTGATCTACACAAGATGATCACCCAACTACTGACAAAATTGAACTCCCAGCAGAGACAAGACCAACAACAAAATAGTGGGAGGCCGAATGGAGGCATCCGTTGTTATAGGTGTGGCAAATTGGGCCATATTAAGAGGAAGTGTCATGAGCTCAACATTAAAGATCCGAGACAAACCCAACAACAAAGTAGTGGGAGACAGAGTGGAGGACGTATGCGCTGTTATAAGTGTGGCAGAGTGGGCCATATTCAGAGTAACTGTCGTCAGCGCATCCCTGAGAGAGTCGCAGTAATGGAGAAGCCGCAGGAAAACTGGCGAGCTGGTACTTCGCGGAATATAGCAGATGGCCTTTCCAAAAGACCGTGTCAGAAAGACTGCAAGCCTTGCTACCGTAAGGAAGAACAACAGAATGTACAAATAATGAAGACCGTTAAGATTGATGTTCCGGATTATTGGACAAAAGAGTCGTTAAGGAAAGCGCAGTTAAACGATAACGAGACTGGTCCTTTTCTGAAATGGAAAGAAAGAGGGACCCGACCCGATTGGAAGGACATTTCAAATAAATCAGTGGGGCTGAAGGCTTTATGGGCACAATGGGACTCCCTTATCGTAGAGGATGGACTGCTGAAGAGAGCGTGGGAAAGTCCAGATGGGAGGAAAGTTACTTGGAAATTGTTAATCCCCAGGTGTCACGTAGCAGATGTACTTCAGCAAGTGCATAATGGAACGTCTGGCGAACATTTTGGCATCAACAAAACCCTGACAAAAGTAAGACAACGTTTCTACTGGGTAAACAGTCGTCAAGATGTGGAGGCTTGGTGCCGCCAATGTGAAGTTTGCGCGGCAAGAATGGGGCCACAAATAAGAAATAAGCAATATAACACCAGGGCTCCTTTTGAGCGAATTACCATAGCAAGTGACCGTATGAAGGCTCGTTATGATGTTAAGGCTAATTCAGGAGGGTACCAGGTGGGAGAGTTGGTTTGGCTATATAACCCACAACGAAAGAAAGGCAGGTCCCCGAAGCTTCACCCGCCCTGGGAAGGTCCTTACACTGTGGTCACCAGACTAAACGACGTTGTATATAGAATTCAGCAAAATCCAAAATCCAAGATGAAGGTGGTGCATATAGAGAGACTAGCCAAGTATGCAGGGAACAATGAATTGCCTGATCGGGACGTTCAGGCTTAAGGAGGGGGCAGTGTTACGCCACTGGACTGTGTAGACTGGTTAGATTAGACTGGAATTGTACACGAACGGCCGGGAATATTCTGGAGTCCTCTAGACCGGGAGAATGGATGTATAAATAAGACGCACGGTGGGCCGAGATTTAGTCTGAAGTCGAACGTGAACGGGTAAAGAAGAAATACGAAAGAGACTTATAAGTGTTCAGTTGTGATTATAATTAGGACAGTGATTAATCTATTGTTGTTAATTGTTAATTAGTAAATAAAGTAGTGATTAAGTGTTACCTGGACTTTCAATCAACGAATCCACGAGTATAGGTGTTTGTGTGGATAGCAAACACGTAACAATATTATTAGTTATTGTGACAGTATACTTCCAGTTTTTGTGATTTATTTATCCAAGATACTGTTCATTTAATTAGATTAAATGCTGTTTATGTTTTACACCAATTGTATGGTACAGCTTGACAGTATCATGCTGGCATATGAATATGCACACAAAACTGAGTAGGACAGAGATAGATTACTGGTGTTCTCGTGAAGTACAATTAGATGAAAAGGTGTTTCAAGAAAGCGTTAAGGGCAGTTAATAAAATTACAAAGGAAAGTTGGTTTTTAAATATAATTAGTAACTGTTCATACACAATCATAATATATCGTGACCATGAGACCAGGTACTCTTCGCCCATATTCCTTTATTTTTTAAAGACAAAAATTTGATATTAAGCTAATATCTAGTAAACAGTTGTAGTACTAACCAAAAGATATTTTTAAGCATTTTTCACCCAAAACAAATGACTTTTTTTTCAATTTAATTAATTTATGGCGTTTTTTTTTTTAAATAAATATTTTCAAAAAATTAAATGTCCAAAACTCATTCTATTACCAGTGCTCTCGGTAGAGCTTTAAATTAGCTTTCCAATGCAATTTCAAAATTTAAAATTGGTCCATAAATGGACTTGAAACTGGTTTTAAAATTCTTGATTAGGTGTTTTGTTCTTTGTTTAGACATTTCAAAGCATACCAATATGTTCTGTTAATTACTGATAAAAATGCTAAATCTTCATTGTCATCTCAAATTTCAAACTGCAGTTTCAAGTCCATTTATAACCAATTTTAAATTTTAAAATTGTAATGAAAAGCTAGTTTAAAGCTCTACCGAAAGCACCTAAAAAATGTACAGGGTACCATTTAAAAAAAATAGCTTCGGCAGTTTATTTTTTACAAAACATTTAATAAAAAAAAACGCCATAAATTAATTAAATTGGCAAAAAAGTCATGTTTTGGGTGAAAAATGTTTAAAAATACATTTCGGTTAATACCTAGCTGTTTACTAGGTATTATAAACTTTAATAACATGACTTTCATACCACCTAGTAATTACATACAATTCCATTTTTCAGAGTAATTTCTGATTTGATTTTGAAAAAAACCACTGTAAAGGTAATTCAAACCTCTATCAGATAAGATTAAAAAATATACAAGGTGCTATTTAAAATAAAAAAAGTTACTAGTACTTCCAGTTAAACCAGAAGCATATTTTTTGGGTTATGTCAAAAAAATGTATTTTTATGCCAAATATCCTGCACCATAATTTCAAATTTTCTTGAAAAATAAAAGAAAATGGGGGGAGGGGGTTCCTGATCTCATGGTCACCCGATATATTATGATTGTGTACAAACAGATATTAATTATATTTAATTAAAAACCAAGTTTCGATTGTAATTTTATTAACTGCCCATAACGCGTTGTTGAAAAATTTGTCATCCAATTGTACTTCACAGGACCAAAAAAGTGGGGAGATACCTGGTCTCCTGGTCACAAGCATAACTTTGTCAAGCTATAAAAAGTTATTTGCATCGTGTTGCTTTTTTTTCGCTTCGAAACAGCTACTTATTAATTTAAAAAATTGTTCCCTTTACTAATTTTTTTCTATTGTCAGTGACGGCAGATTTATCTGGGAAGTCTACACTGCCTAAATGAATTAAATGCAAAACAGATAATGTTGTGTGTGAATATATATGTAATAAGCAGTTTCACTACTCAGGCATGAGCTTAAATTAACTGGAATTTGATCTTTAGTAAAAGCAAAAAATGCTAAATTCTCTCACATTAATTATGTTACATGATATACAGTCTATAAAGGTTACTATGTCAACTGTTCTTTGAAAATAGTGTAATAAAGATATTGTTTTAATTTAGGTATAGATAAATTTGCAAGTTAAATTATGCAAAGCTATTTGTATAATATCTTATAATAAACAAGATAAGCCAAATAATTTTTTTTGGTTACATAATATGCTCCTCAAAACGTATGACCTTCATAAAGGAGATATCTATGTTATTTTTTCATTTTTAAATGTTTATTTTATTAGTTAATAATAACAATTAGATTGTAAAAAAGTAAATAATGACTTTCTAATATTACAAAAATTAAATTAAAAGATACAAAAAAATAATCATTACTTTTATTGTAATACATAGATTTTGAGAATATTTTGTCAAAATAAGTTAGGCACCATAATAAAGATGTTTATTATAAAATTTCAGTTTACATGATACTACTATGTATATTAAATGTAATATACCTAAACGTAACTTGACATTGAAACAGACAAGTTTTATTGGCAATCCAATCTAGAAATGAGTGCTAAAATTTTCGAAATAATATTAAAAAAATGCCCAAAGTATACATTGGAACAGATTTCTAGATCAAAGTGATTGATCTATAATTATAGATTTCCTAACGTTAAAAAACTATCAACCTTTAGAACAGATAACATATAAGTATACACATTTTCTTTAAAAAATATATAATCTACAATAGTCACTTACATACCTTCAATGAAGGCTATGAATAGCAAAATGATTAATTTTAATTGTATTTCATTCTCAATCTTTTACATTAGGGTTAATTGTGTACAACTGATAAATTCATGTTGTGTACCAAGAATAACGGCAACTATCCATTACATACACGGTGTTTCAAAGAAACCTACCAACATTTCTAGGGAATTTTTGCAACATTAAATAGGTCAGGTATTGAGGGAAGTGTTGGTTGGAGTATTTATTTCATGATAATTTTATTTCTTTAAAAAATATAAAATATTATTGGATTAAATGATGCATGGCTCATTTCAATATATAACATGAACTAAACGCTCCAACCAACACTTTCTTCAATACTTGACCTATTTATTGGTTTTTCACTATTAATCTCCCTAATGCTTGAATTATATCGGAAAATTTTGTTCTGGTCTCGAATGTTGTGAAAATTTTCCCTAGTCGAAGACGAGGGATAATTTTCATACAATATTCGAGACCGAGAAACATTTTTCGGATAATATTTCAAGCACATGAGAAATTCAGTAAGAAAATTTCACAACTAAATAAAAGTCTTGACAATTTTATCATAGAGAACATAATATGAAACTAAAATTGTAAAGTTGGCTGTGTTTGTGAATGGAAAAGTTCTGTATCAGTTGACATGCACTTGGGTAAGTCAATTAAGTATTGTAAGTCAATTAAGTATTAGTCATTAGGCATTACTGTTAGAATTTTGTTATTTATTTTAAATTAATAAATTTTTATACTTCACATGCCAATGTTAATAATTTAAGTTGATGTAAAAATAAAAAATATGAAAAATGAAATGTCAATTTATATATTCCATGCCGTTATTTAACAGAAAAATGTTCAGTGTAATTTCACCTAGGGAAAGTACCCACCCACCGACGAAAAATTTTCGGAAATTTTCTTGGTTGCCATGATAACGATACAAAATTAAGGCTTCTGGTTGTAAAATATGGTGAGAAATTTTCACAATAATTGTTTTCCAATAACATATACATAAGCTAGCATATCCATATTCATAAACTATATACCTACATTCCTACACATAAACTAGCTAAAAAATTTGATCATTTGGGAATGAGATAGTCACGTTTACAATGATATGCCATATATTTACGACCACCTCAGTAATGGCACACCAATATAGTTGAATAGAGAATAATTTAGATTTTCTTATAAGACGAAAGTTAACGTTTCTCAATTCACAACTATACTATATCCGTAAGATATATCTCCTTATGCTGTGATCATAAGTTGTATGCAATACACATGGTATCAGATAAGTCAAATTTTAATGACGAGCTGGTATCCCATTATCAAAAAAAAAAGGTGTTATTCAGCTTATGGCATTTTTTTGCAACTTTGTGCAGGATTTCTGTTTATAAATACATTTATAAACAGAAATCCTCCCAGTAGATTTTACTGGTGACTTCAATACAGCCTTTTCTTTGTGTTCTCAGATTCTATATACACTTGCATTGAAAACATCTATGTGTATAATCATTGGGTAATATGTATTATGTGTTATAACTAGAGTTGGCATTTCGATCCACAAATCATGGGCGGTGCCAGGTAGAGAAATACCCAAGTACGTAAGCTAGATTTGTTTACTATTTTAGTCTACTGTTATGCATCGAGGTGTCAACAACGTAATTTATTTCTCTCCGTTGTATTGTTGATAATTTTATTTTTTATATTTTATTCTTGATATTAATTTAATAATAAAGTATGTCAGACTTGCCCAAGGGTAAAAAACGGTCATATGTTGACAAAGTGAATAAATTTATCAGTGAATTCCCAGATTTATTCTACAATACTGCTATAATAATTTGTAAGGTGTGCGAGACTGACCTGATGTGTTGGGACAAACGTTTGTAAACGTCACGTAAATTCTGTGCAACGTAAAACTAAAAAAATTGTGTGCCTTCGACAACACAGTTTATGTTCGATTTACTTTTAATGCTGATTGCCTGTGATGTTCCGCTGCACATACTCGATAAACAACCATTTCAGGAGTTCTAAAATAAATACAATCCCAAGGTGACGTTACCAAGTCGCACAACGTTGCGTAACTATGTACCAACTGTAAGTGAAGACATTGTAAATAAGATCAAATGTGTACTAAAAAATACACGGCTGTGGTTGTGTTGACGAGACGGCAGATTGTAAAAAAAATTCTATTGTAAATGTTATAGTACGTGTACGGGACCCTCTTAAACCAACGTTTCCACTGTTACTAGCTAGCAAAAGACTGAGTATACTGGCCAAACAATTACGCGGGTGGTGCTGGAGACGTTAGAAAAATTTGACCTGTCAAAAAGTCAAGTGTTGATGTTTGTGATCGATGGTACCGCGACAATGCGTTTGGTATGCCGTTCTCTTCAAGAGCACGGTTGTAGGTTGGTACATGTTACATGTGAAGTTCATGCTTTACACCTTGTGGCAGAAACTATTCGACAAGGTTTTCCAGAGGTAGATACATTAATAGCAAGTACTAAAAAAAGTGTTTCTTAAATCCCCTAAACATCTTCGTGTATTTCATAGCAAGTGTCCCAGTATTCCCGAACCACCACAGCCGATTTTTACATGTTGTGGAACATGGTTGGAGGTAGTATTTTATTATGCTGAATATTTACAACAAATAAAAGCTGTGACTCTACAATTCAATCCAGACGAGGCTGCAGCTATTAAGGAAAGCCAGACAAAATTCGAAGATGTTTCTGTTGAAACAGCTTTAAAAAAAGGATTACATGACGCCATACAAAACTTGCAAAACAGTGCGTTGCCATTAGCAGTCACTGCAAATAGGAGACGAAGTAAATCGACTGCTACACTCTACAGGTGACACAAAAAATGAGCCCGTTGGAGAAGTTCGCACGTGCAAAAAAAAAAAAAAAATATATATATATATATATATATATATATATATATATATATATATATATATATATATATATATATATATGTATATATATATATATATATATATATATATATATATATATATATATATATATATATATATACATATAAATATATATATATATATATATATATATATATATATATATATATATATATATATATATATATATATATATATATATATATATATATCAGAGTCAGTTTTTTGTAGACAAACTTTAATAGGAGATAGAACACATGTTTTTAAAAAAGAAAAGTTCCTATAAACATATGTCGTAGAACGCTTCGTTTCCGAGATACAGGGTGTTGAATATAATTTCTTTTTCTCGAATTTTCATTATAACTTATAAACGAATGCTTAGATTTTTTTCCATGTTTTTTTCCAAGCGATAAGAATGTTCAAAAACTTGCACAGTGGCGGAGTGGAGGGGTGCTCAACCCCTTTTTTTAAACAGAACTTCTACACCAATGACTATTTTTAAAAAAACTGTTATTTTCATTATCTACATACAGTTTAACAAAAATAATGTCTCTCCTTCTGTTTCGAAATTCCTGTGCGTTTCCGAGTTATTTTGATTTTTAGTGTATGATGTGGTACTAAATTAAGTAATTTATTTATTATCAATTATCGGTTAAATATTTAATTCTTTCAACGAAACCTACCTAAATATGGTTTGTTAAGGATTCTAAAAAGCCTGAAATCTCTTATTCTTTATCTCTTTCCAATGTAGTCAAAATAAATATTTGTTATATCAAGCCATACTCAAATACAATACATACAAATACATACTTAAAAAAATTCGAGAAAAAAAATTATATTCAACACCCTGTATCTCGGAAACGAAGCGTTCTACAACATATGTTTATAGGAACTTTTCTTTTCAAAAACATGTGTTCTATCTCCTGTTAAAGTTTGTCTACAAAAAATTGACTCACCCTGTATATATTTAGAAAATGGCATTTCTGAACTAAAACACGATATAAAACAACAGTTAATGATATCAAAAAATTAAATTTATCATAACATTCATAACATCAATAATTTAGTATTAATAGTAAGTGCTACAAATAATCGTTTTATTTATATTGATTTATAAATCAGATTCTCTCACCCGTATTCTATTTTCAGACTTTGTAGGCTACATTTTAGGTTTTTTTACATTTTGTAGTAACAAAATTGAAAGTACCTACTTCCAACAAAAGTTGTGGATATTTTCTAGTTTCAACTGAACTTTTACCAACATTGTACCATTGTTAAAAATTATAGCAACAAAATGTATTTAACAAGTGTATAACTATGAGCTAATGATTTGTAAAATACTGTTTTTTTAAATTGTCACAAATGTTAAAAATTGAGTGACAAATATGTACAAAGGTATTTACTTTCTCCCTCAGTTTACATTATGTACATGAATATACAATAAAAATTAGATACCCATATTATTATGTTTCATGAATATGGATATGGTATTCAATAATTATTCAAATTTAACATTAATAGTGCAATTCTTTAAATAAATCAAAATGTATACCAATTTACCTTTAAAAACATGAACCTTTCTTTATTTCGTTCAAACTCCAAGTCCTCATTTTTTTGTAAAGCATCAGAGCTGAAAACCAATACACTTGTTATCATTATATTTATTAAAATAACTTGAGTCTTACGATCTCACAAAATCAACTTGTATAGAATGGTCAATAACAAGATCAACAGGACAGATAGGATTAATTTTTTCTGGATCTCCTCCAAGTTCTTTTACAGCATCTCTCATAGCTGCAAAATCTACTACAGCTGGAACACCAGTAAAATCCTAAAATTATTTTTTGTTATTGTATATTTCAGTCTTACAAGAATATGCCTTACTTGCAAAATAACTCTGGATGGTTTAAAAGGTACTTCAATACCTCCTTCAATATTTTGATTAGTTTCCCAATTTAAAATTTTTTGCACATCTTCATCTTTAACTTGGAAGTTATCACAATTTCTGACTGCAGATTCCAATAATATTCTAACTGAATATGGTAAGCGGTCTAAACGTTAAAAACATTAAATTAATTTCTTGGATTGCAGTCTAGTTGTCTAGTAAAATAAGTAGCTACTACTACTACCAGTATAAAGTAGTAAATGCCTGAAATATACTTCATAATTATATTATGTAATATTTTGGGTCTTTAACAGGAACACGGTTAAATTTCCTTCTTAACTTGACAAGAAGTATATTCCATGAACACATCGAACTAAAGAGGATTATAGACGAAAAATTCAAAAATATATAAAACATTTAATAATCCCAACTTAAGGACATACTTCATACTGGAAATTTACATTTTTCAATTTATATAATAGAAGAATATTTACCATACTGTGTCCCGAGAGAAGATATATCATAATACTTGTACTCTTTTCCATCAATACTAAAAGTTTTTAAATATTTACTATATGGATTATTGCCTAAAAATATAGGTTATGTTAAAAATCATTGTGGTAGTTATTTGATATAGAACATGCTTACCGGCCATGGTTTATTGTTAAACAGTCACGTAGGTAGGTACTCAATACAAAACGAATAAACAAATATTGAAGAACTGCGACAATTCACGATTAATTTGTTTTGCTTTAACAGCTGATAAACTTTTATCACATCACACTTATCTGCTGATTTATCTGTTTTGACCACAGAACAACTAAATAATTGTTTTGACCACTTAAGAGATAAGAAGAGTTTTGACTTTTGACCGTGACCGTATATTCCACATACGTATGCGGTATATTAACAGCTTCAACCATAGAAAAATACAATATATATTTGTCTATGGCTTCAACCAAAAACTTATCAATCAACATTCACACTTCACAGACCATAGATTATGGGGAACTAAAATCACGACGATTCATATAGCGCTGCGATCAGAAAACTAAAAAAGCTGATTCTTAGGTTTGTTTACATTCGTTTTATTTGTTTTGTGGTTTTTTGTTAGGTAGAAAAATATATATTATTACATAAACCGAAAGTTGGTAACTAAATTCAATAACTATTTTGCAGTATTTTCTGCTAATTTGTGGTGGTACCTAGCATAAAAATGTCACTATTATAACTTTAAATACCTTTTGCGTTATAGTCCTCTGACTTGAAATGGACAGGCATTGCCAAAGACCAAAGTCAATGTTTTTCCCATCAATTATGCTTTCTCCAATATTTATCTTCTAACAGTACCACTGCTATTGGTGATATAAACAAACCCCGCGTATTTCTTAGAAAAATAGTGAAAGTGGATTCCTATGCACATTCTTCCTTGAGTGACAATACACAACAATTCGTATTATGCACTGTTTTCTTCAGCATATTATGGAATAAACGTTGATGATATAAAAATAGACGGTAATAAAAAAACCGACAAACTATACAAAGAGAGCTAACGTTTTCAGGCTCACCAGTTGGTACCACAGGTCAAGTAAGGTCGTGTCAAAATCTATTGTTAGGCGCGGGAAAAGTTAATAGTGTTTTATTATAATTATTTCGAACACCAGCAAATAAAAAAACTTGTTAATTGTGCCTCAGTTTTGTGCAGTTCCATTTTGTTCGGAAACAAAAGACGGACATATGCTTCCGAGAGAACTCGCCTAAAACAGTGGTTGGTAGCGATTTGCAGGATAACTTTACTCCTGCGAAACATTCGTGTGTTTGTAAGAAACATTTTAATCCTGACGATTATGCGTTACCAAAGGAGTCTACTACAGAAAATCGTGAGTAATAATCATGTACATTCGTTGTTTTCATCATTTTTATTTTTGATATAACCTAACTTTAGTGACATAAGACACTTCTGATAAGTACAATAATTTCCCTACTGAGCAAGTAAATTACTACTTTCCTCTTCTGCAATCAGTGTGTTGAATGTTTTTCAGCTAATTTTTATAAAAATTACTAAAAACTAGCGTTAAAAAGCCATAGTAAACATTAACGTTCAGTGACATTTACCTTTTCGTACACTAGCACCTCTCGTGGTGATTTCAAGCGCGTTAACCTTCAATGCGATTAAATGAATGTAAACAAAATTTACCCGTTCTATCAAAGCGATTTTTAGCCACCAGGAGTCGAAGTGAAAGCCCAATAGACCGAATACCATGGATTTATAAGCAAGAGTTATATAGCACTGCTCGTTGCTGCCATTTTCTAAACATTCTTTTGAGGCAACTTATCTGCTGTCAATTCAGAAAAAGTGGGGTTAGTTCTGTCCATAGATTTATAAGCAAGAGGAATATAGTATTACATAGGGCTTTTCGGGTGCAGAGAAGTATTAACCAGTGGTTATAACCTCTCGATTTACATTGGTTGAAATTAATTTTGATTTTGAACTCAACCATTGATAATCCAGAGGTTCCAAGGTGAAATCTTTTCTTCACTCGAAAAGCCCTTGTTATTATGTCCACTTAAAAATCACAATCGAACAACTTGTTCATGAATAAACAAACAACGTTGTCAGCATATACAAATAGAAGACAACTCACTGTGGTGTGCTAAAATTTATTCAATATTTACATAGTAATAGAATGTATGTATATCTGAAAGAATATTTAAACAATAACTGTATCAAATTTAATACACAAGTCTTTTTTATTATATTCGAATAAATATTTTTTACTTCCTGTAATTTATATATTCACGATTGTCTGAAATTTTAGAATCATGGCAACGTCGCATAGTAAGTGCATTTGCGAATGAAGGCTAACGTTTTCAGGCTCACCAGTTGGCGCTGCTGGTCGAGTAAGGTCGTGTCAAAAGTTATTGTTAGGCGCGGGAAAAGTTTATAGTGTTTTATTATAATTATCTCGTACACCAGCAAATAAGAAACCTTGTTAATTGTGCCTCAGTGTTGTGCAGTTCCATTTTGTTCGGAAACAAAAGGCGGACATATCCTTCTGAGAGACAAAACTCGCCTAAAACAGTGGTTGATAAAGATAACTTTACTCCTTCGAAACATTCGTGTGTTTGTAAGAAACATTTTAACCTTGACGATTATGCGTTACCTAAGGAATCTACTACAGAAAATCGTGAGTTATAATCATGTACATTCGTTGTTTTCATCATACTCATTCTTGATATAACCTAACTTTAATGACAGAAGACACTTCTAATAAGTACAATAATTTCCCTTCTGAGCAAGTAAATTACTACTTTCTCCTTCTGCCATCATTGTGTTAAATGTTCTTCAGCTAACTTTTATAAAAATTACTAAAAACTAGCGTTAGAAAGCCATAATAAACATTAACGTTCAGTGACAATGACCTTTCCGTACACAAGCACCTCTCGTGGTGAATTCAAGCGCGTTAACCCTCATGCAAATATAATAATAATAATAATAATAACTTTATTTCCTTTAGACCTGCTAATACAAGTATTGGATAAGTCAAATGTAATGGCAGAGACATGTAACAGTAATATAAATAAATGTATAAATAAAATAAAAAACAAAACATAGATACACAAAAATAACATTGCTTAGTCATAAGATATATACAATATATTTTTTTTTTAATTGGAATAAACCTATTCACATACTTACACATAATACTAATCTAACTTATTTATTTATCACAAAAGTTAAAATATTCAGATAAAGTATAAAAACACTCTCTAATCAAGAACTGCCTGACTGTGCTTTTAAAGCGTTTGAAGCTGTTTATATCCTGTAATTCTTGAGGTAGGAGGTTATAAATTTTGATTGATGTAATGAATGGACCGTTTTTTACTTGTGACAATCTATGTGGTGGTATGTATACTTTGCTTCCATTGCGCGTATTGTATTTGTTAATTTCATTGCATACTATAAACAGTAAGTATACCATGCTGTCTGAAATATGGTCTACATGATGCAATGTAATTGAGTTTAAACATACTTCTAATAATTCTTTTTTGCATAATGAAGACTTTTTGCACGCTTGAACAATTTCCCCAGCAGAGGATACCATAAGACAGAATCGAGTTTATACAACCATAATAAAACGTTTTTATTGTATTAATATTAACTGTATCTCTTATTTGTAATAATGCAAAGTTTTTTCCAGCTAGGTTTTTTATTACACTTTCAGTATGACTGGTCCAGGATAAATTTTTGTCCATGTGAATTCCCAAAAATTTTGTACAATTGCTTTCACAAATAGATGAGTTGTTAACTGTCCTCAATATACTGAAATCATTTTTTACACCAGTTGGTGAGAATAATAAAAGATTTGTTTTTTGCCAGTTCAGTACCAAACCATTTATGTTACACCAGTTTGTTATTTCATCTACACACTCTGAAGCATTTTTTGCTTAGAGTGTCAATGTTTTCAGCCGTTATGATAGCCGAAGTGTCATCAGCAAAAAGAGTTAAAAAAATACTGCTATTAATATTTTCAACAAGGTCATTAATAAAAATTATGAATAATAAAGGGCCTAACACACTTCCTTGTGGTACTCCAGCCATCACAGTTTCGTTTTCTGAAAGGTACACTTTGCCATCTTTTACAATTTTTACCATTTGTGTTCTTCCCTTCAGATATGACTTTACCCAGCTCAAAGCAGAACCACGAATACCATACACCTCCAATTTCCCTATTATAGCAATTCATGATTTATACAATCAAAAGCTTTAGTCAGATCAAAATAAATACCAGCTGATTTTAAATTGCTATTAAAATTATTGAGGATTTTTTCATAGAAGGAGAGAATTGCATCCTGTGTTGATTGGCTTTTACAGAAACCATACTGTCTTGGCGTTAGCACATTATACTTTTCAAAAAAACATGTAATTCTAATTTGATAAGCTTTTTCAAATATCTTTGAGAAAACAGTGAAAACAGCGCCAGGTATGCAAAATACTGGATTATAATGGTCACTTTCTTTTTTATCGTTGGGAGCCGTCCAGGGCTCTCTCAGGGTTTAAAGCCCTCGTTCAATTTGCATAATGCTCAAAGCCTTATGCACATTTAGTTTACTTTCACCTTGCCTCTCGAGACCTGGCAAATTGCTAGGGGCTTAAAGCCATTATAAATGTTTTGAGGATAGAATTGTTTATTTTGATATAAATATATTAAGGTTTCGACAAAATGAGAAACAAAAGAAATAATATTAACTCATGTGAAAACATGATAGATCTTGCTTATAAATCCATGATGAAAGCAGTATCAGCTAGATATTAGTAAGGATTACTTGAAGGCTAGTTCGTTATTTATTTTAATTTTGTTTTATTGTTTGTTTTATTAATATTTTAGATTATTATTTTGCAAACGATTTGCTGCTTCTTGCAAAAGTAAATATGAAACTATTGCACAGAGTACTTATTGCTAGGTACTCTGTGCTATTTTATAGTGGCATAGGAGTACGCTTAGGTAAACTATTATATTTAGACAGAAAAATAGAAATGTGCTGTGATGAAAATAAAAATTTAATGAGAAATCGAAGTTTAGTGTATTTCAGAATTGAAATGATAATATTAGAGGATTTTTATCCTATAAGATAAATTTTTTGTTTTTCAGATTTCCTGTTGAAGGAAATTTGAGAAAGAACTGGTTGAACATATGATGACGAGGATAAATGTCTTCCCAAACGTGCTGATATTTGCTCGACACGTTTCAGTAAAAATGATTTGCAATTAAACTGAGGAGGCGAAAATATTTAAAGAAGGGTGCTGTTCCATAACATTTTTTTCAAACTACGCGTTCGTCTCAGCAGCTTAGGTAAGATAAATTCCATGATTTCCATCAAATCGAATTAAAAAATGATATTTGTTATATAAAACTGTGGAACTCGAACTGTCATAATGTCTCGTTACTTAAGTGTTCTAAACATGAACGTACATATAAGATAAATGATGTTCGAAATTAGGTTTATTGAAGTATGGCTTCTATTTAAAAATCATTCCATATTATCTGTAAAAGTAACGAAAAACATGTAAAAAAAAATCTGTATGTTCTTGGTGTTCATATACCATGACCCTCTTGAAATGTCCTGTCTTTTAACCTAACGACCAACCCATGAAAATGGGGAAGTTATTGCAATCAGTCCAAAATTGAAAATTGAGATAAAACCAGAATTTACGGTTCGAGGCGTAGGTTAGGTTATTGTGAGTAGGTCCTTGTGGACTCTCCACTGTGGCCATTAGCAGGCCTATTGTGACTCACTCCTAATTGTATTTCACCCAATAAGTTCAGTCTCTTAATGAAATTGATAACTTTATTGGGTGAGAATGTGTCCAGATCCTCTGGCAGCAGTTGCCCTTTGCCAAATATTGAGAATCGGATCTTCTTCACAGCAGGACAGGTGCATAAGACGTGGTCTGCCGCCTCATCATCCTCCAAGCATAGACGGCACTCGGCGTTTTCCGTTAGGCTGAGTTTATGCAGATGATAGTTTAGTCGACAGTGCCTGGCATATAGGCCTGTTAGAGTTTTCAAGTTTACCCTGTTTATCTCTAAAAGATTCTTAGTTCTTGATTTCAAAGGGTATTTTATAAACACCTTCGAATGAACTAATCCTGGTAACTCTTGCCTATACTGGAGAGTTTTCCTTTCAGCCCAGGTTGAGATAGCCATCTTAGCAGTACTTGAAGATATGCCAAGTATTGGTTATGGTCCGATGATTCGTGATCCTGCTCCTTCTCTGGCTAAGAACTTGGCTATTTTGTTACCTTCCATACCAAAGTGGCCGGGTATCCAGACCAGTCATTTTGTTGTTTTTGCTCCAATGATTTAGAGCCTTCCGACAGTTCCATACCGTTTTGGTTACAATAGTATGAGCCAAGAGCTTTTATAGCTGCTTGGCTATCTTTTAATTGATCTGCGTGTAAGATGCTTATATTCCAGTCTTCGCACACACAGTACAAAGGCATGAACCTGGGCCTGAAAAATAATTGCATTAGTACCTAGGCTTGAGGATATCCCTCAACCTTGGAATAGTTTTACCCATTAAGGAGGGCGGTCTTAAGTCCTCCAGCTTCTTTTTCCGGATACTATTACTGTTTTTTAAGGGTTCACAGACATCCATTCTCTGTCACACCAGTTACCCACTGCATCCAGTCTCTTGAAGGTTATTAGATATTACTCCTTCAGAGTTTCCCAGACTAGTATGACTGCATATGCTAGAACCTCAACCTCCCACAGTGTGAGAACAGCCAGTAAGTCGTCCATAAGTGATCACAAAAGGAGGGAAAGAACCCCACCCTGCGGGCATCATCTTATGGCTCTAAAGCTGACTGTTTCTCCCTGTAGAGACGTCGTTATAGTTCTGTTTGATTGATAGGTACCAATCGGATGACATTTAGTGTCCTTTTGGTACATAAATTTCTTATCTTAGATATAACTAATTTTTTTATAACACCATTTGAAAGATAAGTAATTCTGATTTCACCGATATATTTTACAGTGAAGTCTTATAATAAAATTGTGTGGTATTACCCTTGATAATTTTTTCCACAACTGAATAAGTTGAGAATATTTTTATTACCGATTGGACAATGTTTAATTTTTGGTACTGGTGAGAACATTGCAGTCAGTTCAAGTAACTAACAATTTTCTTTCTTTGAAATATAGTAGTCGCTCAAAATTACCATAAACATTTTTTAAATCGTCTAATTTCTTTAGGACATTTCAAGAGTCACAATCTAGATATAAATTATTCTATTAATGCACTGTTTGAACATTATCTAAAAACATATTTAATAATTTCAGTCCAGATTTTACTGTCGTAGAGACCTCCAGAGTTTCTCCCAAAAGAAAGTGGTAGGTTTTTAGAACTAAAATTGCGGACAAATTTGATACCCAACAAAACATGTTTTGCCAGTTTTTTTTATTTCTCTAGGAAGCTAAATATTCTGAATCACCTTCAACAAAAACTGCTTTAGAATCAGATGAAAACAATGAAGCCATGGCTATACCTGGACCTTCAAAAAGGTAAAATTTGTACCTATCGCAAAATTTACTCATTTAATTTAGTGATTGTAAATTAGTAGACTTTAAAATTTTATTTTTCATTAGATTCAAAATTCATGATGAACAATCTTCAAGCACTCTCACATTATGGTCCGGTGTTTTAATCCTCTGTTATCTAAATTATGTCAGTTAGTGACTTCTCGGGCAATAGAATTCAATCCATTTCACACTAACGGATGGATAATTTTGCTAACTAGGCATTGAAAAACAGGGCCCAAGTAACACTAAAAATAACAATTTCCATAACAATATATAGAAACTGAAGAACTAGTTGTATCCATATGAATGGTAAACATTAAGTAAATTAAAAACAAATTAATTTAACTGTAATTTATCAACTGTTTTCCATACTTCAGTAAGTGGTGATTCAAATGATACTAAAACACCTAGTGCTGAGCCTGTATACTCGTCTGGTACGTTAACTGCTTCAGAGACGGAGGATATATTAATTAATATCGCTAAAGAAGGGCAAAATCGGGGTTCTATAGTTGGTCCTAATTCCAGTTACAAAGGAAAACTTAATCTTTGGGCAAGAATGGGTACGCATAATGCTAGCTGAGAATTAGAATTGTGATTAAAATTACTCATATGCAATATGTTCAGCGAAAAAAACCTATAAATAAGTAACGTGTAGTATCACATAAAATACGTTTAATAATTTGTAGGAAAAGGCAGAATGGTTACAATTTTAGCACTGATGATTTTTTTCATCACCTGAAAAAGTCAAGAAATTTTAAAGCAGTAAGTCAAACTTCATTCGTAAAAGCGAAAATTGAAAAGTCTTCGAGAAACTGTTTGAAGGCTGAGGATAAGAGTTACAACATTGAACTCTCTTCTGAAGGTATTAAAAGAAAAGTCCTTATAGAGCTATAAGAATATTCATACTTCGATATTTGATTATTTTGGTGGTCAGTTTGGTTCTAAATTTGTTTATTAATTGTTAAAAATAAAATATTGTTGAAATTGCGTATTTTAAAATTTGTTTCTGATCCATTAATAAGCATAGATACTGTCCATATGGTATCACTGGAAAGCTCATTAAATAGGCATTTAAATTAAGAACCATATACATACATGATATTCCATTTGAAAAAATGAATTTTAGCAATTTAAAAATAGCAAAATTGGATCGTTGATTGAGAACACCATGTACATTTTAAATAAACTTACATAGCACAGGACTGAGAAAAATTTGTGATTGAACTATTTAATTTTTTTTTACCTTAGTCAAATATACGTCATTTGACTTAATAAGCTGGTTTTTTTTTTCTTATCACCAATAGTTTTTTTACAAACCACTATTGTAATATTTACAAATTTCAAATTAAATGAAATAATTACTTCGTGTCCAAAACTTTTAGAACCATTGCAATAATTCATTTTAAACTGCCAATACGTTGGGGGATTTACTGGCAGTGATGTGAATATAATCGGGGATTCCCCCCAATTGAAGTTAATATGGTAAATAAGTCATTGAGGGCAACACAAAGTTACATGGACTGTCCTACAGCTGAATACAGAATAAAAAGAAGCATTTCCAGCAAAAGAAAAAGGTTTTCCAAAATGATGAAAGAATAATGTAGTTTTCTATTTGTTTCAAGATATTACTTTTTTTTTTTGTCTTTTTTTACTATTCTTTCTTATATTAAATACACATAAATATACTTGTTTTATGTTTTATTTAATTGTTTTGTTCAAATACCATACGTTTCAGAAAAAACTAAAAGCAGATTAGAGGTGACGCCACTGAAATACCTAAATTCAGCTATAAAACAATTCACATTTTACACTGTATTAAAACGCAGGCCTGTGTAATATGTAAGTTTTAGTACATATTGTGGCTACTTGCATAGGTACTTGGATTTTTGAATTAATCTCAAAAAATATAAATTTGTTGAATTTTTTCTTTCCATGATTTTTCATTAAATTTTATTAAAACGTTAATAACTTGGCAACGTTGCATCTGATACCCAAAAACAAAATATCCTTATAAATCCTATATAAGGCAGATTATAGAAATGAAAAACTATACTGGGTGATCCATTTAAAAAAAAAATTGACCCGAATTTATCGTACACTCTGTATATACAAAATAAAAATTACTGAATTTTAACAGTGTATTTATAAAGCTATTAATATTACCAATTTAATAGCATACTAAAAAAAAACGACAGATACTTACCCGTTCTATTTGTAGAAAATATATTTATAGCGCCCTAATAACCACGTGGCGATAAATGTAATGAACAAAACAATATGCACAAATCATAAAGGAACGTGCTATATGTAGGTTGTCCTATTATGTTTGGTACATTACTATGATGAACTTTTAATTGAAGATGCCATTAGGCATCGTTAGTACAGTGAAACATTACTTTTCTTCTGTTACATGCAGTACAGTGCACTGCAGATCAGAAACAATTTCTGTAGTTCAACTGTTGACAAACACAAAGAAAAATGTGACAAGTTATTTATTTTTATCCTTACACACTGAGACATTTGCAAGTTAAACTGAATAGTGAATAAACAGGGCCAATATTTCGCTATGCGTAAGCACGCAGAGCGAGATCTAAGAATGTACAGTAAGCACTGTGCTTTCTTATTATACTTATATACGTGTTGAAGAGAAACCAGAGTGATTTCCTATTAGGAAGCCAATATAAAGTTTATCGGCCTTATTCTGGTACTGATCACCATACTTACATTATCACACATCCTTGCTTTCTTGTAAGATATGTTAAATTTACGCTATAAAATAAAATGTTTTTTTATGCTCCTGCAAGAACAGTCTTAAATAAAATAAAGTTGAAATTCTCATTTTTTTTATAATAGGTATAAGTAACAAACTGGAGGATCATTTTCGACTGGTAAGTTGTCCATTTCTACTAAACCGATAACCACATAACTAAACTATGGAAATACTGTTTTTTCACTGCAGCTATCCAATTTCTATCATACGGCTTAGAGAATAATGCAACCAGAAAGTAGTAGCGTCACACTACCAAGGCTGCATAACAATAATACCAACTGGTAAAAAAAAGATTGACTAATTTACTTAAAAAAATTTGGAGTTCCTAGAAACAAATCAAAAGACATTTTTAGTTCAAATACTTTATTATAATTAAAATTTAATAAAATGAGATAAAATATGCAGTGTTGGTTTTCAACCTATCCCCTAGACGAATCTCCGGATTGAATTGTAATATCGTTTTGAAATTTTGGTCAAATGGTTTCTTAGAAAAAACCTACCATTTTAAAATACTTTCGAACTTTTTCCACTTCCGGTTATACCGGAAGTTGACATCAACTTTATTTTAAATAGAACCCCACATTTTTGGATTTTTGGACATCAAAATTAAGGGTAAGTTTGATAATGCAACTCTACCTTGATTCTCAATAAAAAACTTCATTTTTTTCAAATAGCACCCCATATTTTTTTATACCATTACAGCAATTGCTCATTTCTTAGTAAAACAGTATAAGGCACTATGTGGCTAAAATTGATATTTTGTGATAAAATAAAAAAAAAAGTGAATAGAAAATATTTTAGAAAACCCATTCGACCAAAATTTCAAAACGATATTCCCAATCAGTCCGGAGATACATCTAGGGGGTGCAATAATAACATTTTACTTACATAACCTATTTTAGATAAAAACTGATAATTTATATGATTATATATAAGATTGACACACCTACCATTTTCTATGATTTTATATAAATTTAAGCTCAAACTATATTAAATTCCAAATAATAAAAACATAACTTTGATTCTTTCATAATGTACCAATCAAAATTTTATACAAAAAACATTGGCCTCTCTTCTTTTATTTCTTTTAATATTTGAAGCTTAGAAAATTTCTCTTGTAACTTGTTCATATCTATTTGTTCATTTTCAATATAGACTTTTCCTCGAGCAGCTGCCAAATGGGCATAATAAGTAGGCGCTGGATAACTTACAGATCGATTACATCTGGTAAACATATGACATAAATAGTAAGTTAATTCTTCTATTTGATCATTTGTTAGTGAATTATCATCCCACAAAGTACAGTATTTTGTAGGCCTTGCTACACCCTTAATACTTGCATGAGAAACCAAATAGAAATCTTGCATAAAGGGATGAGTAATATGTGAATCCACACAGGTTCCTAAAATAACGGGAAAAAAATACAATGTTATAAAATAATGAATTATTACACAATCTGTCCGCGGATGGGTTTTACAAGAGGTGGAATTGCAAAAATATTCAACTTTTCGAGAAAAAATTATTCCACATAAAAGTTTTTGCTCTCCTAAAAAAATACAATTCTTATACTGAAGCATCCCAGCTCTGGGATGCTTCGTGAATAATTTCCTGTAAAACTAAATCATTTTCAAGCATGAACCACTAAATTCTTAATTAATCATTACCTAAAAAGGTTAGATCATTTTCTTATAATTTTGAGAGAAAAACGTAATTATTCAATAGCTTTAAAACCATAGATTCATCTTGTAAAAGAACACACAGTATTCATTAAAATCTCAGATTAATAATATACAGATAAGTAACACCCAGAAGAGATAGCTGATTTTTATGACCGATACATAAACAACAATTTGCATGTTTACATATCCACGTATCCATAACAAATCAGGGGCGGCTTCAGGCTTCAGCGTTTATTTTAATGCTTTTGTATAACTTAAAACTTAATAGGTATACAAAATTTGTTTGCTTGAGGAATGTATTTTCAGTGCTATTCTGCTGTTGCTATTTTAATCTCTGTTGCTTTTAAGTGATTTTAAAGTTGTGTGTTATTGGGTACTGATAAAGATTTATTTAATGAATATTTATTGTGAAACAATTGTGTAGTGTGCGGCCAAAGAGGAAAACAAGGGGGTTGTTTATCTTTTCACGTCAGTAAACAAAACAAATCAGGGTCGGCATATTGTGTTAGTGCAAAAGTGTGAAACCTAAAAAAGTGACTAAAATTAATATTAGCTTTACAAAAAATAAACATTTGATTCCATTTAATTTGAACAGTAAAAAATCCACATTTTATTAAAAAAAGATACTTATACAAAACTATTAATTTTAACTTGAATGGAAAGTTCATTCTTAAGGTTGCTCACAAACTATAGATCTTTTAAAGTCTGTTGATATGTTTTTAATTCAATTTTAAAGGTTGTTATAAAAAAAATTTGTTTATTTTCAGATTTCTCGAGAATCTGGCGAGAAGAGAAAGTTGGCTGAATGCTCTCAAAATGGAAAATGCCAATAAGTGGCACTACGTGTGTTCAGAACACTTAAAAAAAAGTGATTATACTATTAAATGATCTGGTTTAAAAGTCTTGAAAATCAGTACTGTTCTATTTTTCCACTGGCAACACTATCACCAGGTTTGGCATACGTACTGTCCAGGTTATTAGAGAATTATATTGAAAATTAATGATATACTGAGTAGTCACTCATTTATACCGCATGAAATATTATCAAATTGATACCTACAAAGCATCAACTGTTTTGTTGATATGTTGCTTTTATTACAGTGATGTAGGTTTGTATATTTTAAAGAAATCTCACATGTTTCAGCATTGAAAATTATATTCCTTCGTCACCATTAGTACCCAAGATAGCAAGGTATGTTAAATTTAAATATACAGTGCAGTGATCAAAAAAAAAAATTTGAATTACTGCACGCTGCATTTAAAGAACTTAAAAATATTTACAATTTGATGTACCGGACATGGACGTTGCTTAAAATAAAAAAAATTAAGAACCAGGGGAGTTTAATGTGGTGGGCCTTGTATATTAGAGTTCTGTTCTGCGATCACAACTATATGGTTAACGTTAAATATTTAGGAAATCTAATTCTGTGACTTACAATTTGAAAATATTACCACTCCCAAAATGTTGGGGTGTCATCCCTTAAAGATAGTTTGTTTCTGACTTTCTAGAAGACAAATGATTTATGGGAGCCGAATTAAAGACATTCATTAACTATGTAAACTACTAAAGTTTAAATTTCAAATTGTGGTTACATTTTTTATACACACGTTTTCATTCATCTACGCGTTCCTGAATTGTCAATATGAACTTCTGGGGCACCCTGTATATAATTTATAATGTTAGCAGTTGCTAACCAAGTGACCCAAAATATGTGACCAAAAATGAAGTCATATTCAAACGTGATTGGTCATTTTCAAATTGATCAATTTTGCCTTTCCAAATTTTCTATCAAAATTATTTTTGGCATCTGATGGCTATTAAATTAATGTGTGTGTGTTACTGTTAATTAACTTTTCGAATATAGTTCGAAATTATTTTAAAAAAAACCAAATAATGCAGAATGCATATGTCAAACAAGTCATGAAAATTGACAAGTCATAAACAACAAAATTGCCTCCTCCCTCAAACTAATTTTTGGCGGGATTTTGTCACATATATCGTATTACAATATTTTAATTAACTGCCATCAGATATGTGATTCTGCTGTTTTCCCCTGAAAATTCTATTTTATTACTTCTTATCGCAAGCAAAATTTTAAATATTTTTATTTTGATTTAGTTTAAAAATTTAAAACAAATTTTAATTCATTACCATTTCTTACAAATATATATACAAAATAAACTCCTTGTTTTACTGAAAACTTGTTTACAATAAAAGATAAATAATTTGAAAATACCTAGCTCACTAAAAGAAAACAAACAAAATAACAAAATTTAACTTCTTGCTTTAAATTTCTATCTGTAACTGACATATTCAGTGCTGTTTTAAAAATCACGAAAAATGTAATTCAATAAATTAACGCTAAATGCTAAAAATAACAAAAAACGACTGGTCACATTGTCATCACTGACTTTTAAATTACGGTAATTTACCACGTCTAATTTGCAATAATTTAAGAGTACATGTGCTTACCTGGAGGAACATTAAAATTTTTGTCTTCATATTTTCTATCCAGAGGAAATAAACGAGTATGGTGACGTTTTTGAACAACCAGAAAAGTGATTTTTGGTTCATAGTCGGTTCTTTGTATTTTTTTTACAAGCAGCTCGTATAGCTCTAATTTCAGCATTTCTTACTTGAACAAACTGACCTTCAGAAACTCCATCCCTGAAGAATATAATTGTTTCAGGTTTACGGCCGTTAGTCTGTTTGTAGAAGAATTTCAACTGCTCTACAACAATTGTCTCAAGGTCTTCTATTATTTCAACCTTGGGTTGTTGTAAACGCCAACAAATATTGTATTTGAATGCTTTTGGATCGTGAGATGCTGTTACAGCAGCAACACTAGGAATATTTCTAGCATCAGGGCTTGGATGAGTAACATCTGCCCCCATTATCATAAAAGGTTTCTGCATTATGTCAGGTCTATTTCCTAGGCAATGATTAAGTCCATTTAACTTGCTATTTACTTTTAAAAGTAAATTAAGAGCCGTTGCTTCTCTCATTCTAGATATCGTATTACTTTTAATACATTGAGTTAGGCATCCAACATTTATTTCGGCAGCTGTTTTCACATATGAATATTGTGGTCCACTATTGGGTACAATAACAAATATAACATCATACTCTTTGCTCTTTTGACTTCTGAAATATGATTGTATATCCGCCAGAGTCTGGGATCTTATATGAATAAATGGTTTTTCAGGTGGATTAATTGTCATTCCTGTAGACCTGGCACTACTTCTTAGCTGAAATTATTCAAATTTAATTAGACTAACCCTAAAATATACTACTTTTTGTCAATTAATACAATTTTTCTTTAGAATAAAATATAATAGAATTTCTATTTGGTGTTTGTGCAAGAAAATTGTCCCAACCATGTCAGTATAAGAGTTTCTGATCACAAAGCCCAACATATTAGTGCTTTTATGCCCTATTAACAAACAATGGGAAAATCTAAAACTTTTATTAAAAAGAGATACTTTTCGGAAGAAAATCTGTGTAATTTAAAAAATATTCTCTCTTGAACAGATCTTAGCTCTTTGTACAATTTAACTGAAATTAACGATGCCTGGCTTTACTTCTGGTCTAATTTTAAATACTGCTAAAATCTAACTTGTCCTATTAAAAAAAGTTAATGTCCCATGTGTACCTTGTCACAGCTGGATCGAGCCTGACTTAGTTAAAGTCAGAATCTAAAAAAAATTATTTTGGATTAGTAAGAATGCCTGCACTGAGGAACATATAAATCATTATCAGGTTGCTAAAAAACTATTTTCTGAAAGAGTCCAGACGGTTAAGAAAAATTTTTTTAAGAACAAAATTATAAACTCCGCTAATTGTATGAAAATTATTTGGCAGGTCGTAAATACTAATCTTGGTAGAATAAAACAAAAGACTGCTCCATCTGTAATAACCCCAGGAATTTATAAAAAAAATTTGAAAAAATTTAATATTGTTTTTGGGTGTTAAAACCCCCCCCCCGGGGGGGGTATATCCTCTGGAAAAAAAATACCCAAACTTTTTTGGGTGGCCCCCTCACGGATTCAGTTCTTAATTCCATCTTTGTTGAACAACGATTGATGAAATGTCTGAGACAATCTTGCAACTAAAAAACAAATCTGCTTGTAGTGGTCTGGATGATGTATATGCCCTTGAATTTATCTGGGAATATATCAAATCTCCCCTGTGTTTTCTCTTTATTATTTCTTTGAAAACAGGAGTTTTTCCAGATATGCTAATAATAGGCGAAGTCATACCAGTTTATAAAAGAAAGTTGACCCTGAATTACTGGAAAACTATAGATCTATAACAGGATTACTGACTTTCTCTAAAATTCTTGAGAAAATTGTTGTTAACCAAATGGATACCTTCTTAAATAAACATAATCAGTTGTCAACAAATCAACATGGATTTAGGAAAAACCACTCTACCAGCTTTTCAACTTATCGAATTCATCTATAAATCATTAGATCGACACAACTCCACATTAGTTTTGTTTTTTGATCTCTCTCGTGCTTTCGATTATGTGGATGCTGAATACCTGGTACAAAAATTGCATGACATGGGCATTAGAAGTTGCATCAATGACTGGATACTTTCTTTTCTGACCAAGCGTAAGATCAGAGTTAAAATTGGGCAAGAACTTTCGGAAGTGGGAGAGTTGAAATATGGTGTCCCTCAAGGCAGTGTTCTATCGCCTCTTCTATTTACATTATTCATCAACGTGAAAAAGTACTTACAAAATAATGTCAATATGCAATTAGTTTTATACGCGGATGATACCACCATTGGCATATCTGCCTAGTCAGAATTTGACCTTTACTGCAATGCACAGATGGTGCTCTCTGAATTCTATACTTGGTGTAGTAAAAACAAGCTTGTTCTTAATCCATCTAAAACGCACTACATTATTCTCTCAAAAAGTCCTAAAGTTTCTGAATTCAATCTAAAACTTAATGACTTAGAAAGATTAGATAACTGTAAGTTTTTAGGTATCTACGTTGATCATCAATTAACCTGGGATGCACGTTTTGGTATTAAATTTGCATATTTCGCAATAGTCGTCGAAAAAATTCTTAGATAATCTTTGACCATTCTACGCCTTGGCATATTCTCAGTTAAACTATATGGTAATTTACTGGGGCCAAACAACTGAAATGATTCGTATTTTTGTTATCCAAAAAAGAATAATACGCACAAATTTTTTCTGCTAGTCCACTAGAATCATGTAGACCTATTTTTAAAATGCATCATATTCTACCACTTCCCTGTATAATTATTTACCAAGCACTTATTTTTGTTAAATTGAATCAAGGAAAATTTCCACAAAATAACTCAGTGCACGCTCATAACACTAGATCCAATACTAATATTATATTTCAAATTTTAATGTGTCATTATATAAGAAAAGGCCCTATTGTTTTTGTAGTGGTATTTACAATCACTTACCTACCTCCTTTAAGGATATTAATTCTATAGCCAAATTTAAAAGAGACATAAAGCGCTACCTTCTAGACAACTGTTTTTGTTCTCTTCAAGAATATTACAAGTAATCTTCACGTATTTTAATAGTAAATTCTACTATTTTCGATTTCGGCAACTGCGAACGCCCAAAAGTATCTGCGAAAAAAAGCCTTTAGAGCCCCCCAATTTCGAGGAATTTAGACAGTGAGTACCGATGAAACAGACGTATCACGTATTAATAGTATTAGATAATGTTATTTTTTATTAGGATATAAAACTGTTTTAAATAATTATTTTAATTGTATTCTCATTTAGTCAGTGTGATTTATTTTTCTTATGTATTTTAATTATTGTACCGTAATTTACTTTTCAAAATGATGTCAATATCTTTTATAGATCATACGACAATAAAGTATTATTATTATTAGTACAAAAAAAAAGATTCATAATAGTAAGCAAGTCACAATAAAAATATTATAATACATCTCCACAGACAAAACACACTAAAAAAAATTAAATTAAATATACAGACAATGGATTTCATTAATTATGACATCATGGATTATGCAACCGGCACCATTCTATAGATTTTTCTACAAAATTCAAATCCATTAATTTGTAAAAATTTTATAGTTATTCAAAAGAAAGCTCCAACTAGCTCTAAAAGCAAACATGGAATCTCTAGGGTGAGCAGGTGGAATCAGAATTTAGATCTATTTTTTATTTGTTTTTGTTAAACGACACCAATTATTATTTATTTATATAATAATGATAACTAACGATTATTTACAAAAAACTATAATGTCCCTTGCTAAAAATTGGAGAAGGCGACAGGGTTTGTTCAAACTGAATAGCTATTTATCTTATTCGTATCATTACACATAACTTTCAATACTACAAATAATTACTAATACTTACTAATAATTACTAATACTTATTTTGAGTTTCCATAACTTTCTATGTTTATCACATAATGATTTGAAAAATAAAACAAATGCATTCATAACACTAATTTACATATATTAACTCTCAATACTGGTGTAAAAGTTTATAACACGGATTCTTATCAATAAAGAAATAGCGTTTATACTAGTATAAAAAGATAATTAAAACACTAGTACAACCAAATGAAATGTTATATTGTTACGTATACGGTTGTCCTGCCACTACTGTTATTTAAGAATATTAATTTATTTTTATTCTTTTTTATTATTTTCTTATTTTTTTCTTTTTTTTTTTTCTCTTATCTTCCTTTTCTACTCATTTATCCTACTTATTACTGACCTTTTGCCACCACCAAATGTAGTCTCTAGGTATTCATAGTTTTTATTGTTCTAGATTTTAAGCCAATGCATCAACTTTTGTTTTTATTATTATATAAATAAATAATATTATAATTGTTTAGAAATTATTTAATTATATAACTATTATATTTTATTTTACTTGGAATATTTAAATATATAATAAATAATAATATTTTCTGCTTTGACAAAAACATTCAACTTACACATAAAATCTAATGAAAAATTAAATATTACATAAGACCACCCTAGTTCTTAAACTAGACGGGACAAGTTAAACAAAACCAAGTAAATTTTGTAGTCCATATGTGAGAAACACCACTTGTGGGTTCTTGTAGAATGAAATAAAATTAAAAAAAAAAACTACCTAAACTAATTTAGATCAAAGCTATAAAATTACCTTTAATTAAATTATATTGATGCTAAATTTTACCCTTTAAGTGATGTCACAAAGTGTTACCATGGCAAACTAACTTTTTGCTTGTCGGAGTCAAGGAGGAGGTTCAGGAGAGCGTCAGGTCACAGGCAGGAACGTAACTGCCAGTAAGCAAGGGTATGCAACGTGTGAGGGCCCTCATCGACATCAGTAAAAAAAAGTTTATTAAACCACACTTAGACATTACACCGATCCCAAAATGTTTTTTTATTATGGAATTTATATAACATTATCTTCTTGAAGCCCTGGGAATATAATACGGGGCCCCCTATAATTTTTAAATGCCGGTGTGCTTCATCTTAATTACTTTAATAGTAATTTCATTTGGTATGTTTAATATTATTAAAAAAATTGAAAAGGGGGGGGGGGCATGAAAGATTTTTGTGTAAGGGCCCAAAATTTCTAGTTACGCCACTGGTCACACAGGTGACCTATTAAAATAAAAAGAGAAAGATTCCACAAAACACAACATTTATTTGAAGTTACCTAACAAGAAAAATTATGTAAATCAAATCGGTTAAATAGTTCCAAAAAATGCTTTAGAATAAATGAGCATATATGCATACATACAAAAATATTAATTTATTAACACTTACATAAAGGCTAGGAAAACGGCAAAGGTAAGTCAAAATTGGTAACCAAATTACTTTAGTAGGTACTAATTGTCTTAAAAATTGCTTAGATAATTATTATGCCTGCTATGGCATCATTAATATTATCTGTCAAAGACAACAAGAGGGTAGCCCTAGCCAAGACCTGTAAGAAATGTACAGAGTGATCCACCATAAATTCACCCTCCTCTATCTTCGTCATTTATGAACGGATATCAAAATTTCAAAAACCAAATTATAGAGTTTTTTTCAAAGATTTTAATATATTCTTTTAGAAAAAATACATCTCCGAAATTAGAAAAGATACGAATATAAACTTTTTTTATTGCAAATATATCAAATCATTATTATTTGATGATTGATCAATGGAAAATTAACCGACTTTCAATGTTTTATAGTATTTTTTTTTCATACCAATGCTTATTGTGTGAATGCACACTTGACAATAAAGAAAAAAACAGAATTAGGTAAAAAAAAATGTTTAAGAAATAACCAATTAAATCAACAGATAAACATAAACAGATATTCAGATCATCCAGTTCCTTATAACAACATATTTAAAAACGTGTGGAATAAGATGACAAATTGTGGATCTCTGGCAAATAGAAAAAAATTAAGAAATATTAATGAGGACCGAGAGTTACAAGTCTTATTATATTTTCAAGAAGATCGCAAGAAGGTCCATCAGAGATGCCTTTAAAAAATTTCTATCTACGTCTTCAAGGATAGTGCTGTGATTTATATTATTAATCAGTGTTAATTCTTTCTCGTAGATCATCGATGTTATTGGGTCTTTGTTTATAAACTTCCATTTTTACATAGCCCCATAAAAAAAATCGAGTGAACTCAAATCGGGACTTCTTGGTGGCCATCTTATAGGTCCATTCCTGCCTATTCACTCGTTAAAATGTTGGTTCAGGTAATTTGTTACCTGCAGTGCAGTGTGTTGTGGCAAGGTGCACCATCTTGCTGCCAAATTATATTGAACACTTCGTTCAATAGAATATGTTCTAGGTAATTTTCAGCATTTTCTCTTAAAATCTACAAATACTTTTTACCGATCATATGTCCATCAAAAAATGCGTATATTATTTGATTATGAATAATTCCTTCCCCCACAATCAAACTTCGACGTCCTTGAAACTGTGTTTCTGTTGCCCAGTAATAATTATTTTTTTCTGTTACATATACCTGCAGTTGTAAAGGACATCTCATCAGTTCAAAAAATGCGTCTAAAAATTTCATGATCGTGTCTGTATATCTCTAAAATTATTTGACAAAATTTTAATCTTATATTCTTATCATTGAAGAACAGTTGCAACAATCTAGGCTTTCTAGCTGTATATTTATATTTGTGTAGTATTTTCTGTATTATAGTATAAGGAATACCTATATCTCTTGAGGTATCTCTGATGGACCTCTTGCGATCTTCATTAATATTTCTTAATTTTTTTCTGTTAGCCAGAGATCCACAATTTGCCATCGTATTCAACACGTTTTTGAACGTGTTTTTGTCAGGAACTGGACGATCTGGATTATAACGATGACATAACTTCATTCTTTCATGATGTCAATAATAGTTAGTGTACACATAATGTTAATTGGAGACCTTAACATTGTTAATTTTACAAATATATGGTCTATATGTGATAGGATGCCTTGTGGATAATCTTATATGGTGAAATTAATTTCACACAACAGATTAGGGCAATCAATATAATGAATCAACTTATATAGAAAAGTAAGATATATTCACCCCTCTGGTATTAAGAGATAATAAGTCAAATCTATTCAACAATGAATAAGGTCAGCACTCTGAGGTGGATATATCGTCAGCTCGGTATGACAGGTATTTCACAAATTTATGCTGGATAGATTCTAATCTATTTTTGTGGCATTCATATATTGGATACCAGATTAATGCTTCAAATTTTAACCTAGATTGAACATATGCAAAATATAGTTTTCAGGCAATCAACAACACATATAATGAACCCCAACATTTTCGATGATGACTTGCATATCTAATCAAAATATCGTCGTCAATCTCACAAAGTGGCGTAACTCATAAAATGCACATTTTGGCATACGACCTCAGAGGCACTTAATATTTGCAGATCTGTATTCTCACAAAGTGGCTTATCTCAATCTGGTACCGTTTCCTAGTAATAACAACTTCAGCATGTGACGTACGTATCTCTTAATTTATGATTTTATAATCTGACAAAGAGTCATATTTGAAGTTGAGATTTTGTTTAAGCAAATTCCATTATTATATTACTGATGTAGCTAGATTATACAAGTTAAGACTTGTCATTGAGATGAAGTCGATAACAACTGACAATGGTTTATAACCAACAGTTGTACTTTAAGTGTTGCTCAGAACACTGCGGTAGTTCAGTGTGAAATTTGGAAATATATTTTGCAATGAATGTGATTGTACTGTGGAAAAACAGCACAAAAAATGTCGTTTCATCAAAAGAACCAATTCCAATTTTAAGACTAGTTTTGCAGTAGTCTTAAAATTGGAACATAAGTGAAAATGCTGTACGAAAATTTCTGGTACAGTGGAAAAGTAATACTTACTGAATATAATGCAATAAGTGATGAAAACTCCTGTTCATCAGATGACATACCATTGTCTCGAGTCAAAACAAAGATGTTACAGCAACAAGAAAAGTATGACTCAGAAGATGGCCATTAAATCAAATAAAGGATAAAAGGGGGAAAACAACCAACCCAAGGGGAAAAAAAAAGCCGTTTTAAGGGATGAGGATGTTATGATTCAGATGCTGATCCTCCCTACATTGCAAAGTGCGAATATTACAGATGTAATATGGAGGTATTTAGTTCATGCCACCGTTGTTCAATCCTGTTATGTCACAACCATTTTATAAATAATCCTAACTGTGACAATCATGGATACATAGTAGTAAGGTAAACCAAAATTAGAAAAATTACTACTGCGAACACCAGTCTCCAACCTGAATATCATACAGTAGAAGGAACTGAAAAAGGAGATCGAAGAAAAAAGGACGCTGTAATAAACAAAAATTTGCTAATGCCTTAGGGAATGCTGGTAAAGAATATCTAACAGTGAAGGGGAAGAAAGTTGTTGCTTGTAGGAGCATGAAAGCGTTATATAATGGCGAAACTTGCAAAAAAACGAGGCCGTCATTGTTCAACAATTATGGATTGACAAAGAATTCAGATCTCTAATGGATATTATGCACTTGCAGATGTAAATCGTCAACGTGAATTTATAGTACATCATACAGAAATTACTGACACTAGGCAAAAGACATCGAAAAAAGAAGTGTCGCGTAGACAAAAAACTATTCATTATTTCTAAATATGCTTGACATTTCAGAACGTGTTATAAGGACTGCAATAAAAAGGTAAATGAAATCTGGGTTGTTGAACTGGATAAAAGGGCTGGTCGTAAGTCTGAGACTATTATTCAAAGAGACAATATGATTCGTACTGAAATTGAACAACATATAGACAGGTTTCCGAAAATGGAATCCCACTATTGTAGGAGTAGTTCTAGCAGAGAATATCTACACACTATCTATTTACCAATTACAAATGAAAGTTTAGTCTTCTATAAAAAAACGTTTAGCAATCTTCACGTTTTACAATATTCTCAACAAAGATTGCTTTTGTTATAGTTGGCATGAGGTTCCTCAGAAATTGCAACTTGTGTTATAAAGTTTTATATACGTACAATTCCAAAGGGTTTAACCCATTTTCTCCCAATGGTGCGTTATTGCACCACATATTTTATGATTTTTTTTTGTTAAATTCAGTAAATATTTTTGCATATCCATTTATAAATTTTATTATTATCAGTATTAGAGAACTTAGTACCGTACGAACTGTTGATTTTTATTTTAAAACAAAAATTTTATGACACCTCAAAAATCAAGAAAAACGCTGCATAATTTTGTGTCAAAGGTTGAGGTGATTCTAAAACAGTAAAATATTTTATTTTTGGAAAATATTGTCATTTCTGGTACGTCTATAATATGTAGATTACATGGTAGAAAAAATTCATTTAAAATATAATATAGATTATGATTTATTTTTATTAATAATTACTGGTGCGTGAACCACTGGTTTTATCTATGAAATAAAACCAAGCTATTGCCATTCTCGACAAGTCAGCCTATGTAGTGTAAACAGTCGCCGATTAGTGTGTTGTTTAGTATTTGTTTATTTTTTGTGCAGTAACGTGATATTTAATTGAAATCAGTAAAATATGCCGTTTTCGAGGTATTTGACTTGAAGGAAATTAGAAGCGCTCTGAAGATCGTACGATTTGGAGAATAATGATGAATTTCGTATTACTCGTATTTACGTATTTTTATATTTTATAGATACAACTCATTCTAGCCTTGGTCTTAGCGGTGACGTTGTCATGGTCTACTTTCTGTTGTGGATAAGCCAGTGAATCACCAAATTTCTTTTTCGACAACTTTTTTTCGTCATTCAAACTCTTCGTAATTTAAAAAATAATCGTAGACCGGTACTATCCGCGAAAATAGACAAATAAGTGTCCAATCGAAAATTGTAAATCATTTGGTAAAAAAGACCACGAGTCCCATATTTCAGCATATGATTCTGAATCAAAGTTTCTATTGTCCTTTGGCACGATAATTCGGTTGTAACGGTGGCAAGTAATGTTTATAGTGTAGCTCCTGTTCAAAATATTAAACGCTATAATAGAAAAGAATGAAGAGATGTACAGATACCCCAACCTTATGTAATTGCCCAATACAATAAATATATGGGTGGGGTAGATTTACTACAACGGAATTGCTAATTATAGATGCCAAGTATTTGGGAAAAAATGGTGGTGGCCTTTATTTTGTAATTCATTGGATAGCTTAGTCGTCAACGCATGGAAAATATATAATGTCAATGAAAAAAAATGTCCCAAGTAGATTTTAAATCTTACATAGCCTTGCGACTTTTAAAAACTGATAAAACAATAATTGAAAGGAATCTTGCTCCTGCTATAGATGAACTGCGTTATGATAATACAGGTCACCTCATGATTTCTCATGCCAATAAAGCACTAAGGAGGTGTAGAATTTGCCATAGCCACACAATTTACATTTGTAATAAAATGTAATGTACATTTACATACTTCATGCTTTGTACAGTATCAGCAAAAATGAAGCCGGGTGTTACCAATGGTGCGTTTTCGCACCATGAAATATTATAATGTTTTTTTTATTAAGTAAAGTTCTATGTAGAAAATAATTTATGCTTAGTTATTTTATGTAAGATTGAAACTTTCTATGATATATTTTTGTTAAAATCATTAGTTATATCTTATGTGCCTCAAAATAATATTTCATGTATCCTCCCAGTGGTTCTTTTATGCATCAGTATTTTTTTTATATACGTTAATTTTTTTATTTTTTTTTGACACAAGGAATGTATTCTTAAGAGTAACAAAATAAATATTTACAAACAAAAATGTTCGTTTTTCGAATTTTCGATGCTTGGTATATAATGGTTAAGATAGTATCTTTATATTCGGATGGTTGTAGAGATCAAAATAAAAATAGTATTATGGCCACAATGCTCCTGAATACAGTACTGCACAGTATAAACATAGATGAAATAACTTTGAGATTTTTTTAAATCATTTCATGGTCAGAATGAGGGCGATTCTGCCCATCGTGCTATTTCTCATGCAGTTAAACATGCTGGTAATCTCTTTATGCCAGCCCAACTTTATCCAGTCTTCAAACTAGCTCGAAAACACCATTCATACGACGTGCACCTCCTTCAGTTTGATAACTTATACACATTCTGACTGTAAAAACTACTGAACCTGGTGAAACATTCAAGTGGCCTGATATCGTGGATTTCAAAATCTCCAAAAGTAATCCTTATCAAATGTTTTTTAAAACAAGTCATCTTCAAGAATCCTGCAAGTCAATTTCCTTAAAACATCTTAAGACGGGTCTCAGGGAAAGTATTCCCCAATAAAATCTCAGAGTACTCTGATCTTTTGTCTGTGTGTTGGTGATACTCCAGTTGTCAGGCTTCATGAGCATCAAAATTATTATCGTTTAGCATCTCATTAAAGATTTGTATTTATTGAACTGCTTGTTACCTATTTATAAAAGTACTCTTCTGAGTTCATGAAGAATTCAATTTTTTTTGTTGTGTGTTATTTCTCTGCAATATTAAAAAATGTTTATTTTTTCTAATAAAAATTCTTTAAATATGAACTTTAATTAATCCTCCAATATCCATTTTTATTTTAATGTTGATGAGACGTATGTCACATTCCACTAAAATTATGCACTATTCTCATCGAACATATCAAAAATATAGTTCATATGTAGTAAACATTACATTAATTAATTTGAATTGTTGTACTATATTGTTAACCCAAATATTGTATGAAACTTTAAATTGCTCTCATTCAAAACTAGAAATAATGAGATACGTCACTTTGTGAAATTGACGATATGTACAAAATGAGAATGAAGAATCAAAATATATACCTAAATCCTTAATCTACATATTGTAAGACAATAGTTATTAATTTTATAGTTATACAGTGTCTCCCCAGATTAAATTGAATTGAATTTTTTTTTTTTTTAATTGAATTGAAATTTATTGGTGTTGATTATACACTAGTATTTACACAAGTCAAAAATTTGTAGAAATGATACATATAATTTTAAATATAAATAGTTTGAAGAATGTACACTGAAATTGTTATATCAATTTGGTAGAATATTTGTTGATTTGTTGTGGAAAGATATTCTTCTATTAGGTAAATTATTTTTTTAAAAATCCTCCGATGTTTGCTTATTATATTTATGATATTTTCGTAAAATCAAATCTCTTAAATGCCATGCTTCTGGGCCAAGATGAGGGATTGTATATGTCATCTTTTAGATCCCAGTCGATTCCGAACATGAAACATTTATTTTGAGATTCTAGGGTTGGTAGTTCTTTGATGGAAATATCGGCATCTTTGAATTTCTGTTGTTTCGTGATAAATCCTTTAATTCTCTCAGATGTAATGTGTCTCTTGATTCTATACAAATAAAGCCAAGCTTTTCTACCAATAGCAAATTCACTGTCTTCATTCTCCCCATAAAATTTTTTAACATGTTTTCTTGATTTTCTATGATACGTTATTATTTTAAAGTCTTCTTCCTCCTTTTTTTCGTTTGATAGATTTATGATATCATTCATTTTACTTAACTGAGCCTCCTCTAACTGTCTATAATTATTTTCATTTTCAGTCATCCTTGGGTTTGTTAATAAATTCAAATTTCCCTCCTTACTTTGTTGTTTATTTACTTGTACAGTGGACACCTGTTTTTTTAGTTGCTGAACTAAAAGATTCAGTTTTTGGGTTTGGGTTTTATCTTGAACATTTTTTGTTAGTTACTTTTTTTGGATTAACCTCTAGCTCTTTCTTTATCAACTCAAGTTTTTCATCAAGTAATTTTTTGTTCTCTTCTAATAGTTTGTTATCGTTTTCTAATAATTTGTATTTAAATTCAGATTCTTCCAGAAGTCTTTTTAGCATTAAGTTCTCTATTTTTTAATTTTTCAAGTTCAATTTGACTGTTAATACCTGTCTCATCAGATTTCCCTTGACTAGGTGCACTCAGAGAATCCAGAGCTAGGTTAGATTTACAACACTTAACTATTGTTTCACTAATAACTTCTATATTTTTGTTTCTATGTATACAGGACAGAGCTGTGCGGTACTCGAGTACAAGTACTCAGTTACTGTACTCTGAGTACTTTTAGCGTACTCGGTACTCAGTACCGAGTACATTATTTTAATTGTACTTGTACTTGTATTCTATGCATTTTAGATGACACAAATGTATTTGAGTATATATCATGTACTCGAGTACTTAAAATGTTACCAGTACATTTTATGTATTGGAGTACATTTCATGTACTCGAGTACATCTTATGTATTCGAGTACATTTTGTGTATTGAGTATATTGCATACGTAATAAGTACATGTTTTTGCGAATCAAGATGTGCTTGCAAATCAACCTATTCACCTAGAGAAGTCAGTCAGTTGTAATCTAGCAGTGTTTGAGTGCAGCGTGCGTTTCAATAATTGTTTTAATTTGGTGGTGTCTCAGTGAAATTTGTAGGTAAGTACATTTTCTGCAATTACCTTTAACCATCCCATTACATAAAACTTACATGCAAAAAAAACTTCCCAGTTGCATACAAGACTACAAGATGACATAAAATTGTATACAAAGTGCATGTGGCATCTTAAATTTATTTATTATGCTTATAATGCCTAGGATACTTCTTCTGGGAGGCTTCTGAAAAATTATAAATAATGAATTTTAACAACTTTAAAAAGCTTTATTTTACATTTTTTCCCGAACACATCACTTAGTGAGAGCGATGAAGACTTTGATCACTCCGATTCTGAAGTCGAACACATGAGTATTCCAGACCCAGAGTGTGATTCTGTAGAAACTGAATCTACAATCACGTTACCAAATCATCTTCATTGTGCAAGTAACGCTTTGAATTTTTGAATTTAATAGCAACTACTGATTGTAGGAAGACTATATTTTCGAATGTAGTCGTTCAGAGCAAACATGTCCATGCTATTGATAAGTTATGTCGTAAGCTATGGATGAAGGCAGGAAGACCGGGAACAGCGGAAATTATTAAGGAAGTTTTAGGTCATACCTTGAGCTATCCTGGAGAAATACGTTGGAACTCACTTTTCAACTCCATATCACAAATCCTGCATGAAGAAACAAAACCAAAATTGCCTACTCTTCATCAAAAGCTGGGACTTCCTAATTTCAAGGAAACTGAGTTACAATATTTAAACGATTATTGTCAAGTAATGAAGCCGTTGGCTATTGCTCTAGATATACTACAGGGTGAAACAAATACCTACTTTGGTTACTTGCTTCCGACTCTGATCTCTCTGGCTAACATATGGGAAAAAATGAAGGCTGATTTTCAGGGCCCCAGACATTTCAGTGCAAACTTGATTTTAAACGCATGCTTAAAAGCACTACTACAGTGATTTTCCTCTTTGTTTCAATTAGAATCTGAAGAAGCTGTTATAGCAGCGGTTACATTTCCTAAATTTAAGCTTCGTTGGTTGGGTGCACATGCATAAAACAAGTATTGCAATTGATTCCATAAAGCAAATGGTCATCTTATCAGCAGATCAGTTGCTGGATTTGGAATCTGCCAATTCTGATGGTTGTGATAGCGAAACCAAAGATCAGGATTTAGAATATGATGGGTATTTTGACTTTAATGAATATACTGATACACCTGGACCTTCGACTCTTCAAATACAAACACAAAAAAATAAAGAATCACAGAATTCACACACGCAAGATAAAAAGAAATCAAAAATCGAACTCGAGCTCCTACATTATTTGGAAGAGAACCACCCTCTCAATGTTCGATGACTACCCAACCATAAAAAAGCCTTTTCGTGCGTTACAATACATGTCTGCCATCTTACGCCGCAGTCGAACGTTTATTTTCAATTGCAACCATTGTGAATAATCCACGTCGTCATGCCTTATCTGATGATAATTTTGGGAAACTTGTCATCTTAAAAGCAAATAAAATAGGTCTCTAAAAAAAATCGTATTTAATTATTATTACCTCCTTTGGCAACTTTATTTCTCATTATAAATCGTTCATTAATCATTTCTTCAGTCATTAATGTCATTAATCACTCTTGAACATATATTAAGTACCCTGTACTCTGTACTCTAGCAGGTACTCAAGTACTTATCATGAGTACTTGTACTTGGTACTCGAATACAATTTTTGTACAGTACTTGTACTTGGTAATCGAGTACATTTTGTGTAACTCGGAACAGCTCTGATACAGGACCTGTGAAAAACACCTCCACAGTTTATACAAACGGCAATAGCGCATTTTTTAGTTTTACAAAATGTAAAAACAGCATATTTCTGGCTATCAGAATCAAACTGTTCATCATCAGTAGCCATGATAGATGTAGATTGACCTTAATTGATAGGTGAAAAAGACAAAAATTTTAGAATTAAAATTTTATCTTTTGGAGTTCGGCCCTGCTTGGATAGAAACTAATTTGTGGCATATTATTAGTTAGTAGAAAATCAATTATGCCTTTGAAATTTACAAAAAAGTTATTTTTCTCCCCAGTAGTGCCTTTTCCGTTAGAGATACAGCAAAATGTTATAAAAAACAGTTGTTCACAATGATAAATTATATAGATGTGCAATATTTCACAGCCATCAGCCTACTTTCATATTTTGCCTTATTTGTTAGTTTTAGTTTTAAGGCTATTTAAAAATATTGTTAAGTTACTCTGACTGATAAATTATGCAAGTGTGTAAAATTTCAAGATTTTTCCGATTTATTATTAAGATTATTTCCTTACTGTTATGAAAAATCTTATATGGGTATAGCAAAATGAGAATAAAATAATGCTGTGACAGTTGTCACACATATTTAATGCACATTTCAATTAAATTTTTTTGAGCCAAATACAGTCTTGGTCAAATCTACAGTCCTCAGACTGATCAGAAAAATTTCTCGCTACCGGCAGCATACTTAATAAACCAAAAAAATAAAGAACTTTGATGATGATGTAAGTACTGTGTTAGCAATGGATTTGTTAGGCGAACAGCTCAAGCTGTCCATGGAGCTGGGCATTAGTAAAATACATTTACAACGTATTTATATAAGGAAAAAGGTAAAACCACTTAAAGCCAGATTTCTTCATACAGAAGGAGATGAATCCCGAAGGTTGGAATTTTGTCTTTCTTTAGGTGAAGTAATTTTAGAGGATCGAAATTTCCATAAAAATATAATTTTCTCAGACGAATCAACTTTTACAACTAATGGTGTACCTTCATCACAGAATTTTCGATATTGGTCTAAAAATAATCCCAATTAAATAATAAATTGTAGGCGAAAGTATTTTAAAAAAGTTAATGGCTGGTGTGCCATTTCCTATCAGTTTGGTGTAATTGGGCCCTATTTTATTGACGGAAGACTTAACTAGGATTTATATATCAATATTTTGAATCAGTTTCTAGACGAATTGCCTTATGAACTAAGATTTTCTTCATATTTTCAACATGACGGCTGTCCTGTCCATTTAACTATGAGAGTATATGAATGACTGAATAAGCATTTTCAAGAAAACTGGGTAGCCAATGCTGGTCCCATTTTTTGGTGCCCAGATCTCCAGATCTAACAAAAATGGATTTTTACTTTTGGGGTCGGATAAAACAAATGGTATATTCGAATAGGATTCCCAGTGATAGAGAAGTTTTGAAAAATAGCATTAGAGAAGCTATTAATCCTATTTCCCTTGAAAAGCTTTCAATAAATTTATAAAAAATGTAGAGAAATGTGCGGGTATAGGGAGTGAACTTGTTAAATGAATTAATATTTCAGATATTATTTTAGTTTGAAAATAAATAATCTTAAAATTTTACACACTTGCATAATTTATCATTCAGAACAACTTTTCTTAACAAAATTTTTAAATATGGTAACTACTTTATTTAAAAGAAAGTAAAAAATGAGGCAAAATATTAAAGTAGACAGACGGGTTGAAATTTTGCACACCAACATAATTTATCATTCTGTACAACTTTTCTTCATGCCGTATCTCTTACAGTACCATATATGGCTTCCTATTGCTTTGTGATGGCATATTATTACTCAGATACTTTTCAGAAAATAGTTTCTGAATTCTTCAGGTATCGGCCGGTATCTGAAAATTCAAAGTATGGGCTGATAACAGATACCGAGTACGGTACCGGCCCAGCTCTATAAAGTACATTTTATTAACATGTATATTTCCATTAATCTCTCATTAAAACAAGTACAAATAATTCCATTTTTCAATTCTATTCACAAGAAAATAACCAAAATTAAAAAAAAACAAATTTTATTTGTAGCTGCAAATCGGCACTTCAATTTCAAAAAGACGTATGTCTCCCATTTGCATCAATAACAGCTTGACTAGCAACGTGCCAAGGGGAATATTTTGGGGAAATCCCTGAGGTACTCATAAATTCCCCAAATGCAGAATTATTCTATTTCGTCTGTGGATGACTCAACCTACTCCCAGAATCAGTGCCATTAGCTTTTCTGACACAGGTGGTGTAAGTAAGCACACTTTCGAGACGATCCATGGCCACCACCATGAAAATTTTTTGGATAAAATGGAAATACATGACAAAGTAAATAGACATCTCTTTATTTTGCCCTTAAATTAAATTTCTGTGTGTAATAGTGAACATAAATTTATTGAAATTATTAAATATTAATGCCACCGTATCCGTTTTCTTATACTTAAAAGCAAATTATTAAAAATTTTACCAGACATTTTTTTTTATGTTGTGAGAACACATTTACCCCTTGTTACGCTCTTTTCTTTTTATTATTAATTATATACTTTACGCATAATGACATATGTTAAGTTTACTGATAATCTCATATCATAAATAAAATACGTAATATGTAAATCCCCTATTGATAAGCTGTATTATAAATATGTACGTATAATTCATGCATGTTAGCATCAGTTAAGAACCAAAGCCCGTATTAGAAAGATCACTTTACTGGATCAATAAATTATTCTTCAAAAAGTTTTTTAGTGTTTCTCATAAAAATAAACATAATTTGTGTATCCACGACCTAACGTAATTCAAATAAAATGCTAAAAATCAAGAAACACTATTAGGGATTTTTTTAACAAAATAGTTTTTAGGGAATATTAGTCAGGCATGCTTAGAAAGGTTAAATATCGAATTTCATATTGATTGCTCTAACAGGGTGTTCACTCTGATTCATAAATTTTTGTGAAAAAAATGATTAATAAAAAATTATAACGTTTTCTTTTTCAATTTAAAAACGTGATAGACGAGTTCATTTCATCTAATCAATACTCAATAATACTAGGTTTATATAGGGTGTATAGTGTACTTTCTACACTCTGGTACCAAAATATAGTTATCAATAACTCCTCCTCATAATTCAAAGTACAAAGTACTTTCTGATCACCCTATATAAGCCGTAGTATTATTGAGTATTGATTAGATGAAATGAACCCCTCTTCCACGTTTTTTAAACTGAAAAAAAAGTTCAGATTTTTTTTTTAATATTTTATTTCCACAAAAATGTAATAGTAAGCTATCAATATGAAATTCTGTATTCAGGCTTTCTAAGCACGTCCGATTCATATTTCCTATAAACTATTTTGTTAAACAAAAATCCCTAATAGCATTTCTTAATTTTTAGCATTTTATTTTAATTATAGTAGGCCATGGATAAACAACATGAATAAATTGTCATTTAAAAAGGTAGATCTCGTCAAATACTAAAATTTGAAAAAAAAGAATTTTTCAATTCATCCAAATACAACAGAAATACAGGGGGAACATCCTGAATCATCACCCCCTCAATACCCATCAGTACGCCTATCAGACAGGAAAATCAACAGAACTAGCACTTAACAACCTAGTCGAGAAGATCACCCAATCCCTTCAAATCAAGGAAATTGCGGTGTGAACCTTTGTCAACATTGAAGGAGCATTTAATAATGCACTGCCTGACTCCTTATATGCAGCAGTGGCTGCCAGAGGAATTGAGCCTACTATAGGCGACTGGATTCGTGCTATGCTATCAAACAGGACCATAACAACGTCTCTACAAGGAGAGACAGTTAGTCTCTCCCCCTTTTGTGGTCACTTCTTGTGGACGACTTACTGGCTATTCTCACACTGTGAGAGGTTGAGGTTCTAGCATATGCAGATGATCTAGTCATACTAGTCAGAGGAAACTCTGAAGGAGTAATATCGAATACCCTTCAAGAGACACTGGATGCAGTGAGTAACTGGTGTGACAGGGAACAGATGTCTGTAAACCCTCAAAAAACAGTAATAGTACCATTCACCAGGAAAAGGAAGCTGGAGGACTTAAGACCTCCCTCTTTAATGGGTGAAACTATTCCATTTGCGGAGGAGGTGAAATATCTAGGAATCACTCTAGATAGATCACTTAATTGGAACTCCCATCTGGAAAAGGTAATCCACAAAGCAAAGCTGTCCTTATGCACATGCCGTCGTATTTGTGGCAAATCATGGGGCATGGGTCCCCAATAAATTTACTGGATATACATCACGGTCATCAGACCAATGATAACATATGGATCCATTGTTTGGTGGCCGAAAGGATCACAACGGACGGCCAAAGCCAAAGTTTCTGGATTGCAGAGATTAGCATGCATGACCGTAACGGGAGCAATTAGCACCACACCGTCAGTTGCAATGGAAATCCTCCTGAATTTACCCCCTCTTTATATATACTTGGAGAGAGAGGCCAGGTGGGCAACCTACAGACTGCAACAAGCGCCCATTAATATGCCGCAGACTAGTATCATGGAGCGGAACAGGTTGCTGGATGACATAGGGGATCACAGCATCCTGGGTATGCCCTCGGATACTATGCCTAGTAGCTATAAAAGCTCTTGACTCCTACCGGTGTAACTCCAAAATGGTATGGAATTGTCAGATGGCTCTAAATCATTTGTGACTCTGGTCTGGATACCCGGCCATTCTGGTATGGAAGGTAACGAAATAACCGACTCCTTGGTCAGAGAAGGAGCGGGATCACGAATCATCAGACCTGAAAACTTTAACAGGCCTATATACCAGGCACTGCCGACTAAACTACCATCTGCATAAACTCGGCCTAGCGGAAAACGCCGAGTGCCGTCTATACCTGGAAGATGATGAGAAGGCAGACCACATCCTATGTACCTGTCGCACTGTGGAGAGGATCCGATTCTCAATATTTGGCAAAGGGCAACTGCTGCCAGAGGATCTGGACACATTCCCACCCACTAAAGTTATCAGTTTCGTTAAGAGACTGAACTTATTAGGTGAAATATAACTAGGTGTGAGCCACAATAGGCCTGCTGAAGGCCGCAGTGGAGGGTCCACAGGGACCCACTCACAAGAAATCTAACCTAACTTAACCTAACCATTATTTGCTAGTTCAGCAATCAATATGGATCGACATACAGAACCGGGTAGCATAAATTAGTGGAAGTGCAGTGTCGGTCGATATACCGGGTGGCACAAAAATGTAACGAGTTTTTACAGAAGGAACTGAGTTAAATTAAGCAAATTTTCCAGATTCCATGTGTAAATTCCCTGACTTTTAACACTTCTTTATAAATTCCCCGACTTTTTCTTTAAAAATAGAATTCCCTGACTTTTCCAAGTTTTCCGGGTCAGTGAGTACCCTGCAAGTCTTTCTCGATCATCTTTGTAGAACCTATAACATAAATTATTTCATTTAATATCGGAAAAAATTTTCAATTTTTATTTCAACAAATTTACTGACATTCCTATGTTCTACAATGATGGATTATTTCTACTTACTAAATTAACGGTCAGAGCAAGTTTACAAATGCTTTCTACAAAAAAAAACAAACACATAACCGTTTTAATTACACACTAACTACACACAAGTAGATAATCAGAACACACTATAAAAAGTCACAATAACACTTTGTCACAATGAGAAAACTGAAAAAATAATTGTGACAACTGCATCAAAACAAGTAAATAATAAACCAATAAACCAGACTGCTCCGTCCAGTAACGGAGAAACAGGAATCCCCTTTCTCCTCTAAAATATTTATGTCAAATTTTACCACAATCGTTGATATGAATAAAAAAAAAAAAAAAAAAATGTTAAATCGGTTTAAATATTTAAGTAAACTTCATACTGAACTGAAATGTAGAGGTTAGTTATTTAGGATATATTGAGCAATATATTTACCATCTCAGCTAGGTTAGTAAGATCACCTGGTTTCGCATTATACCGGTCAACACAAGCAATAGTCCACTTATTCATGGACATGGTCTCTATAAACAAAGAATTCTTCCATACACCTTTAGATGGACGCACATTTTGATTTGCATACGTTAATACAGGAGGATCGAGAATGCGAGCATCTACTTTCGTAAATTCTTTTCCAACTGAAAACTTAAATTCACTTTTGACAGATGGATGATCATTATGCTTTGCTTGATCTAAAGATGCCATTATTTTATCTTTGCGTATTTTTGCATCTTGAGCGGTTTCCTGTATCATATATCTTGTTTGATTTTTCGGTCAATTTTCTATTTGTAACTTGGCCCTCTACTACAGTACATAATTCCAGAGGTAAAAGAATTTTATCAGCACGAGATTTCGAGCCAACCCACAGAGTGGGTAATTCAGGATATTTCAATATGTAGTTTTTTATGTACTTTATAGTAGTTTTCTATCGTAATTACTTCATTACCCAATTTAAATGTTGTCTGTCTAGGGGATGTTGAAACCCCATTTACAGTGTACATTCTTCTTGTAGAAGCCTGCCGAGGTATTTCATAACAAACTCTTAAAGTTGTAATAAAAGCGCTTAGCATATCTGTCTGTGCCCTTGATGGTCTGCCTCTAAATAACTGCTCCATAAGTTGATCAACTTTTATACCTTTGGGGAAAGCTTTATGAGCAACATCAACATTTAGGAATGGTTTCCAACCTCTTATGGCCGACTGATAAAAACCAGTATACATTTCCATGCCTTCTCCCAAATCTATAAATTGAGATGGTTTGGTAAAGAAGCTTCTTCCAGCAGTGATGCATGTAGAGGCAGGTGCACTACGTAAAACAATGTCTACAACTTGCAAAGCTTCCCTAGGAGTCTCCTTAGATTTAAGTAAATCATGTAAGGGTGTCAAATCAACATAATTTGCAAATTTTATCTCAACCTTATAAGTTTTGGGTGTATCATCGGCTAGAAGAAAACTAATTTCATCTTCAATGTAATTGTCGAAGGGTAACAAGGAAGCACTGTAAAGATTTTTTCTTCCATCAAAAGCTGGGTAGCGATTATTAAAATGTTTTTTTCGAAACTCCTCAACGACATATCTAAGGAATTTTTTAGGTCTATCTGGAACCAAATTTACATCATAATGAACAGCTGTCTTTAAAGTTCCCAAATTTAAAGATAGATGATTTGTTTCTACCTTTATCTTAGTGCCCTTTATACCAGGCACAGCTTTTATGTATTCCAATGGTAGAAGCTGTGCATCACCACCTCCTGTTTCAGTTTTGCCTATATGCACTTTAGAAAGTGAAGTGGTTGGTGGTTCTTGAGAGGAAGATGCTGGAAAAAAAAACAGTTATTACAATTTTATGATAATAATAATAATACAAAAAAAAAATGACAAACAAATTAGCAGCTGATGGGGAACATCCTCTATGGTTCACAAATGTAGACTTAAGGACAAGGGTTAGCCTTAACACCAGGGCTAACCTAATGCTACAAGACCTGGCTAGAATGGACGCGGTCATCAATGAGGAACTTTCAGAAGATGCAGACATCTGGCAGATCAACTGTGCCGTGTACAACGCTGCAAAGCAACTCGTCCCCCGTGACAGGTCAACTAACACTCTCAACGGTGTCGAAATAACCAAGTGGTGTGTACAAAAAATGCAAGGCAAGATACAGTCGGTCAGACAACAAGCTTTTTGGATCCAGAGTGTGATGGAATACATGACAAATGGTAGAGTTTTCACTCCCAAAATACGGCGCATGGCAACCGGACTGAAACGTCAATATCACATTCTAAAAGTGACAGTGATGCTTACCATCAAGCAAAGCTGTCTAAATAGGATCCGAACGTGCGAATATTAAGAATAAGATAGAATATTAGGAGATATTAGGGTCTTGTGAGAGGGTCCATTGGGCTCTCTCATAAGACATTCTCACAGGAACCTAATATCCTGTTTTATTCGTAATATTTGGACAAAACTATCTGAGTTGCAGTCTCTACTTATGACTATAAAGAAAACATTGAAGAGGCGGGCGAGGAGTATGGAGCAAAACACGCTGTTCTGTTGAAGATGTAAAACTTTCTGGAAGGGAATCTCCAAAACAATGCATCCATTTAATTGGGATACTCCAGCAATTGCACACTTCAAGGCTCTATGCTACAGACACATGACAAAACCATAAGTGTGTCCGGCAATCAGTACAGAGGAAGTCCAACAAGCACATGAACAGTGTTGTGCTAACAAGGGCATGGCAGGTTGAAAAGACAGCCTGCTGACAGACCACTATATTACACAGGATTCTGTGCAATACAAGCAGAATCTATCAATGGCTTGGATTGATTACCGTACGACATTTGATATATCGCATGAGCTACTATTACATTTGCTCAAATGCCTTGTGAGACTAGCACCATTAGTGAGATGCATAGAACAGCTGCTGCCACTCTGGAAGACTCACTTCACCATAACATCAGGTAGACAGCGGTTCATGACAGAGGAGGCTGCGTTTAGGAAAGCAGTTTTCCAGGGTGATTCCCTGAGTCCTCCATAGATATAAATGTGGACCACCCAGTGACCCGAGGTTCAAGGTCACCCATCTATTTTACATGGATGATCTTAAACTTTATGCTATCGGAGAGGGTGAACTACAAAATGCTCTTAGGGTGGTCGATGAATACACGTGGGCAATTGGTATGGAGTTCGGTTTGAACAAATGTGTAGTCGTCCACTTCAAGAGAGAACGACGCGGGGAATTCTCCATAGATGCATAGCTCACAGACATCTAGTCGCCGAAGGACCTATATATACCTGAGTTCACAACAACGTCACAGCTAAGATGTAAAACAAATAAAGGATTCTCTCCACGGCACGTACAGACAACGATTCCAAAATATTTGGTCTTCCGAACTTTCCAGGAATGACAAGGTGTCTGCAACTAATATTGCTATTCCAATTCTGCTCTACTCTGGAGTAGTGAAGTGGACAGTAAACGAGCTACGCCGATTAGACAGAAATACCGGCAAGATGATGAATATTGTACACCTACTATGGTAGTACTGAGTATGGATCAACATCCTCAGGAGCTCTGATCCCCTCTTGCAGTTTGTAAAACACCATGAAAATACAAGAGTGTAAGCAGGCTTGTTCAAGGTAGCAAAAGGAACTGCGGATGAACTAGGTCTCGCATTCGACACCAGGCGGTCTGGTTTGGCATTTGAATATTCTGAATGAATTTCAGTTAGTCTCAATGACCAAACCTACTGACTTGATTATAGATGGATCAAAGATGAAGGAAGGAGTAGGGATAGGAGTATAGATGTAGGCTATCAAAAGCCTTAGGCCAATAGGGCAAACTTACACCATCTTTCAGTCAGAAACTCACGCCATAGAAATCTGTGCATCTGTACAGCATTATAAGATGGCCGACAGTAAAGATGTGTCTGCTAAATATTTATGTAATTATTGTAATAAACCAGTGTCAAAAAAGTATGTAAATTGCTTAAAATGTGAGAAAATATAGCACTATAGTTGTTCAACAAGAATATTGTGTTGTGACACCAAATTATGCCACAAAAAGTCTCAACAAAAAATCAGTGGCGGCTGGTGAAATTTAGGCTGTCATATCTTAGTATAGGAATATGGGACCCAAGCAATACTTTAAGGCATAACTATCAAGACTAATTTTGTAGAAAAAAAATTGCGATTGAAATTTGTGAAAAAAGTTGAAAAAAAATTGTGCATCACCAGGTTATTTTTTAAATGATTTGTAAAATATTTGCGACATTTTTTTTTTCTGAAATCGCTCAAGAATGTCTACTTCCTTGGCGCAATTTCAGATCCTAAAATATGCTATTCTAGTATTTTAGTCCGTTACTAAGCAACTATCATAAAACAGTATGAGAATGTTCCACTTTTACAAACTCAAGCAAGAAAATAACCCCCATACAGTTTTTATATATATTTTACACAGTAATAAATACACGCAGACAAACCAGCTCACATTAAAAATGTATTTTTGAGTAAAAAATACAACATTAATTTTAAAGTCACATTTTTTGCAGATGTTTACTAGCTCTGATGGTGTCCCAAACACCTGGACATCATCATCGCTGTCCATTTTAAATATTTTTTAATATATTTCTTTTTTTAGCACTTACAAGTATTAAAGTGAAATAAGCACTGAATCAAACTTTGATCACAACAATAAATAAACAGCGATTGTCGAAGAAATGATTTCATAAGCAATTAGATTGTAATGAAAAAATGTTATGCATTAATAAAAATTCCTTAATTTATAATAATATTGATTGCGATTTCAAAAAAAAATAGTATATGTACCTCATAGTAAAAACACATTCCTAGACTTCAATGCTTATTGGCCTTGGCTTAACGTCTCGGCCAACAATTTATATCGTCGTCCGAGAATATATTGCTTTTACTATTGAATACACAATGTAGAATCAGGTGGAAATATAACAACAGCTTTCAAATTTCATAAAAGAAATATTGATTTTTTTACAAGTTGCACTTTTTTTGAAATTTAAACAGTAAAAAAATGAATCTAAAATAAAATGTCAAAAAAACAGTAACTTTATAGAACAGCAATATTTTTTTAATGAAATTTGAAATGTCAATATATTTTCAACCTAATTCTGAAAAAAAATATATATTTTGCAAATATTTTGCAAATTGTTCAAAAAATAACCTGACGAGGCACACAATTTTTTTCAACTTTTTTTTTGCAAATTTCAAACGCAATTTTTTTTTCTGCAAAACTTCCTCATTTGGTCTTGACAGTTATGCCTTAAAGTATCGCTTGGGGCCCATGCTCCAAGATATGATAGCCCAAAATTCACCAGCTGCCACTGCAAAAAACCAATGCAAAAATGTAAGTGAAGAAATTACAACTGATGAAAATGAGGATTTATTGTCTTTGACTTTGGCAAATGCAGAATTAAAAACAGAAAACGATAACATGAAAGCAGAAAATAATAAATTAAAATAATATATATTTCAACTTAAAGAAAACGTAAAAAACTTACAACATACAGCAAATTCTCTTAAAGGTCCCATTACACTCAGTGAGGATTCTCAACAATCACAATAAAGCTTAGAAATTCAAAAACTAATATCAAGCCAAATTGAAAACAAATTTATGGTAATATCAGAAGACTTAAAATTGATCAAACTTAAAATAAACAAACTGGAATATAAAAAGAAATAATAAAATGGAAAAAACCAAATACATACAAAAAGAAGTTATAAAAAGTAATCCTAAGATCAAAAAAAAAATTTAAATAAAGGAAATAAAACCAGGGACACCCAAACAAAAACTACAAGATAATGCACAGAACCTAGAAATTAAACAAAGAGAAATTATGACAGACAATAAACTTAAAATTAGAGCCAAACACATCAACAAACCATAAAGCTGATATTAATAATCATAATATCAATTTCGAAATTAATAATGATGACCAAGAAGAAAATGGTAAAGTAAGAATTTGTATTCCAAATAAAATAGAAGACGTTATAAATAAAAATACTATGAAAATACAACGGTACAGGATATAAGAAGCTATCTAGATGATTATGATATAAAACTTTCACAATGTTATAAAATCAATACCTTTTCCAACGAAATTGCAGCTTTTAAAATAGCAGTCCAACAATCCTATTATGAAATAAATGGCTTATGAAAACAATAATTATTCATCGCACCGTTCTTCTATGATGGATCTGGTAGGTTCCATATTCAAGTGAATCATGCACTATGTTAAAAGTAAACAAACTCTTTTTCTGTCTAGCACCATGACCCCATGTCGAATATCACTCAGTTAATTCTTAAGTGCCTTCATGTGCAAGTGTTAATGAAAAGAAATTAATTATGTCGAGCTTAAGAAAGAGGCAAGCTCTGGAAGAATTGAAGCGAATGAGAAGGAAATTTGCCAAATTAGAAAAAGAAATTAAATACAATTTATCCTCATCAGAAAGCTCAGAAGGTAAATGTTATTATTCCTTTGTTTCTTATCTACAAGATAGGTTTTATATAATGGATAGGGTGTGGTTGTTTAGACTACATTACCCACAAACACTTGTTTGTCTTTGTGAAAAGGATAAACCTTTATATACTTGATATACTGGGTGTAGTTGTTTTCACTACGTTACCCGCAAAACACTGGTTTGTTTTTGCAAAAAAGGATAAATTTTATATACTTGATATACAGGGTGTAGTTGTTTTGACTACATTAACCGCATACACTTGTTTGCTTTTGTGAAGAGGATAAACGATATATACTTGATATACTGGGTGTAGTTGTCTTGACTCTATTACCCACCCGCAAACACTTGCTTGCTTTTTTGCACAAAGGATAAATTTTATATCCTTGATATACAGGGTGTAGTTGTTTTGACTACATTACCCGCAAACACTTCTTTGCTTTTGTGAAGAAGATAAATGATATATACTTGATATACTGGGTGTAGTTGTCTTGACTACATTACCCGCAAACACTTGTTTGCTGTTTTGCATAAAGAATAAATTTTATATCCTTGATATACAGGGTGTAGTTGTTTTGACTACATTACCCGCAAACACTTGCTTGCTTTTACGAAGAGGATAAACTCTATATACTTGATATACTGGGTGTAGTTGTCTTGACGTTACCCGCAAACACTTGTTTGCTTTTTTCTTTACTGTATATAACTGGAACAACTATTCTTAACTGGTGTCACCTTCAGAATCCAGTCAGAATTCTGAAAGTTCAGGGGGAAAATGAAGTAAATCAGAAAAATACGTCTGAAAGAGACACCACAGATATGGGGACGCAACAGAAGGCAGTCACCACTAGCGAGAATCTCATAGAATTATTGAGTAAAAACCCCAGCGAAGTGATTTAAAAAGAGATAGCCATTCACAAAGAGATAGTAGTGCGCTGGTCTACCTACTTAAAACAGGGCATTACACTTGAGTGCCGTAAGGAATTGGTAACCAAATACCCCTACCAGAAAACTGTCCCGGTCTAAATGCGCCAAAGATGAATGAGAAACTACAACACAGGTTGCCAAAACTGATATAATAACAGAGATAATACAATATTATAGATATACATGCCTGTACATAAAAAATATTTTTAAATATATGTTGCGTAAAACTGTGTATACAGGTACATATACACACACGTATAATGTTTAATTGGCATCTAATTATGCAATCTGCAAAATCATTATCATTACCCACCAAAGGGCGGTTATAAAAGTTTGTAAAAAAACTGATGAATCTTTTGTGCATCCTGCTGTGTTGCGTATGAGATCTATATTTATGCCTGCTCTGTAAGCCGCTGACGTTGCAGCATGTCTTACACTATGGGTTGTAAATAGTTGGGTATCTATTCCACTTTTCTGAAGGACCTCTTTTATCCCTCGACTAATGCTTTGAGAGGAAGCAGAGTGGTATGACTTTTTATGCGTTATAGTCAATGTGTTATTAATTTTCCGAAGGGATTCTGTAATATTTATATAATAGATTAAAGTGGTAGTTACACATGAACCGGTTTTTTTTTTAAAGAATAGGAATACTAGGAACGGTTGCAATTTTCTTGGTCCCGAGGTTTTAATTTTGCTTGATATTTTTATTTCGATCCTGTTTGGTTTTTGAATTATGTTGTTTAATGATATCTTTGATATTGTTTGAACTCAGCTCACAGATGTAAGAGTCAATAATATGACAAGTTTATGACTCAAATCTTTTAAAGTAAGTATGTCCAAGGGATATAGTTTTTCTAAATACACTAGGGCTGGGTTCGGTTCCCAGGTAGCTGAATATCTTGGTAAGGATGGTTTTTTATTATGAACTCCCTTTAAAACCCGTTTAATTATATTTTTGTTGCCTGGGGAGAATTCTAGAATTAATGCGAGTGCTGATCTATAGGTGTTAACAGATGAATAAGAAAGTCCTTCATTAAAGCTATTTAGGAGGAATTTTAGTATAGATTTTAAACTGTATTGATAAGGATCATGATTCTTTTCTATACAAAAAAAAACACCATTTCTTATAACAAGTAGCGTATTGGGTTTTTTTTTTTTTTTTTTGATATAGTCTATCATTTAAGGAAGTAACCGGTTCTGGAAGTCCTCTTTTCTTAAATGATTCCCAGACAATCTCCCCGCCACCAGGGAAAGCGACCTGTGTAGCGGATGCCTCTCCCTGCAAGGAGAGGTTATCATATAATAATTAGGGGGAAAAATTATTGGTTCTTCTATTAACATTTTATAAAATACTGGAAACCAGGGCTTTGATGGCCCATTTGGAACTATTAGAATACACATGGCTTTGTCCAATTTAATCTTTTCCCAGTATTCTATGAATTAATGAAAATGGTGGAAAAGCATAAAACCTAAGGTTTCTCCAGTTAATAGTAAAAGTATCAACAAACAAGGAATTTGGATCTGGCCTCCAAGAAATGTTATTGTTACATTTTGTATTAAGTCATGTTGCAAAGAGATCAATATTAGGTGAACCAAATCGTTCAACTATCTGGGCAAACAACTTAGGGTTTACCTGAAGTTCCGTGTCAAAGTAATTCTTGACAGAAAATCTTCTTCTGTATTATCCTTTGTATTAATATAGGATGCAAAAACAAAAATATTTTACTTTCACAATAATCCCATAATGTTTAAGCCCCAGAGTTTAAATGCTTAAACTTTGTGCTTTCCATTCTGTTAATAGTTGCTATTGCAGTGACATTATCAAGTCTTAATAGAACGTTGTAGTTACATAAAGATTTAGTGAAGGATTTTATAGCGTAAATGCAGCTTGTAATTCCAAAACATTACACTACATTCACAGCTATCGGTTTTAAGAACAAATATGTTAGTACCAGTTATGAGACATCTGTATGATGACACTCAACTATTTTCACTTCTATCTCCCACCCTTAGGGGTTAATTATGAAAAATTTGATTTTCAGTTTTTGTCATTTTACTTCTAGAATATCGAATTATTCACACATAGCAGGCATTAAAATATATTCCAGGTATTTTTTTTTAATTGAGGCGCAATTTTTAAATGAAAAAATAAATATTTGGAATGTATTTTTTCAATGTTTTATACGAGGTAGCCATCACCAACATTTTTCTGAATAAATACCTCCTAAAAACACGTGTCCTGAATTTTTTGACCTCCATCAAAGTGGTGCAACATGTCAAAAAAAAAAAAAAAAATATATATATATATATATATATATATATATATATATATATATATATATATATATATATATATATATATATATATGTGTATATATGTATATATGTATATATGTATATATGTATATCAATCAAACAATTTAAAAAACGATCCAATAATAAAAAGAAAAAGGTTGGATAACACGCGTATAACTGAAGAAGGTAACATGGTTCGTAAAATATATCATGAAATGAAAAACTCCAATTGCCCGGACAAAAAACGGACTTACAATGAAAGTAAAAAAGCTACAGGAAAAACATAAAACAAGCCAAACTTAATTTTTTCAATAATAAAATCATAAATGCAGATAATAAATCTAAGGCGGCTTGGAATCTGATAAATAATAAGCTAGGAAGGACAAGAGACGGTGCTAGCCATATAACCCTGAGTGTAGAAAACCAACTAATATCAGATGGTATTCAAGTGTCTAACTGTTTTGCCTCATATTTCTCAAGTATTGTCCCCATTAATATTAACAATCAATTCGGATATAATTTATCTCTGCCCTGTACGTTATCGGAATGCAGACCTAATTCAATCTTTTTTTTATCCGGTGAGTAAAGATGAGCTTCGAACTGTCATTAACAATATAAAAAACAAAAAATCATCTGGTGTGGACGGCTTCACTGTTCACATAATAAAACATATATCTGACAACATAATAGCGCCTCTTTTGCATCTTATAAATATGTCTCTTTGTAATGGTGAATTTCCTGACTTCCTGAAAATTGCATCCATAATTCCCATCTTCAAGAAAGGTTGTGTGACTAATATTGAAAACTACAGACAAATTTCCTTACTAAGTGCATTCTCAAAAATATTGGAAAAAATAATTTACAATACATCATGTCTTTTTCTAATAAAATATAAAATACTTACTGAGTGTCAACATGGGTTTAGATCATCCAAATCAACGGAAACAGCATCCGTTAGTTTCTTTAAATATATTTATAAAGAGCTAGATGATGGTAAATATGTCGTGTCGCTATTTTTCGACCTATCGAAAGCCTTGACTCTGTTGATCGAAATATACTAGTCAATAAGTTGGAAAATATTGGTATACGGGGGATGCCTATTAAGTTGTATTGATTCCTACATGCAAAATCGTAAACTGGTGGTAAAGTGTAATGATTCTCAATCTGATTTATATGATATAACTATGGGTGTACCCCAGGGCTCAATATTGGGTCCATTGTTGTTCTTAATATATATTAATGACTTGCCAAATTATATTCAACACGGCGAAACCACGATGTATGCTGATGACACCACTGTCTCGGTATCAGCTGTTACTCAGGATGAACTTTTTCATAAGATTTATGTGACGTTGGATGACGTACATGCCTGGTGTCAGAGGAATAAGCTTATTCTAAATAGTGAAAAAACGGTTTTCATTAATTTTAATCTTAGAAGACCGGTAACTATAACAGAAAACATATGTTTTAGTAACTCTACAAAATTCCTTGGCACCTATATTGACAGCAACTTAACGTGGGAAATACACACTGACCATATCTGTAAATTACTCCAATAAAACTTACTTAGCCATCTTGCAATTAAAAGATACAATCACCCAAACAGGTCTCCTAGGTGTGTATTATGCCTTAGCGTATTCACACCTTTCATTGAATATATTAACCTGGGGGAGATCGAGTTACCTGCAACGCGTTTTTTATCTCCCAGAAAAGATTACTACGATTAATTTTTAACTTAAATTATAGACATAGCTGTAAAGATGTATTTAAAGAGAACAATATTTTGACTGTTCCTTGCATTTATATATATAAATGCCTATTATTTGCTAAAATAAATTTGTATTCTTTCTCCTCCTCAGCAAATAATCACGAGTATAATACCAGACATCGAGATCTGTTGCTGATCCCAGTACATAAAACAGCAACATTTGAAAACTCATTGCACTATAATTGTATTGTCTTATTTAACAGCATTCCTAAGGCAACTAAAAAAGATTGAATTTACCCGTATTTAAAAAGAAAAATTAGGAAAATGCTGGTGGAAAATGCTTTTTATAGTGTAAATGAATTTGTTAATAGTTTAAAGTAGTTTTTATTTTTTATTGGTCTGATTCTGTTGTTAGTGTATAACAATTTTTATTTTTTTTGCCTTATCTTAAGTTTTAAAATGTGACGTACTATATGTATACTATTGATTAAGTAGTTATTTATATATATAGTGATTAAGTTTTAAAATGTGACAATATACATTAACTGCAATGTAGACAACCTATTCATTATTTTTTGGACGTACCAAATGTACATATGTATCTAAATTGGGAAATAAATTTCTATTCTATTCTATTCTATTCTATATGTATATATATATATATATGTATATATATATATATGTATATATATATATATATATATATATATATATATATATATATATATATATATATATATATATATATATATATATATATATATATATATATATATATATATATATATATATATATATATATATATATATATATATATATATATATATATATATATATATATATATATATATATATATATATATATATATATATATATATATATATATATATATATATATATATATATATATATATATATATATATATATATATATATATATATATTACTAGTACTCCATTTATTACTAGCATTCAGCATTCACATAATATAATTAAATGACCACCTATAATTTTTTTACAAGCTTTTATTAAGCTTCACTTTTCCTGACTGTCTGTCTGTCTGTTTGTCTGAATTGTGAACTACTGAAAAGTTTTATCAAGTTAAAAATATCGCAGTATTTTGGCATGAAATATTTTACCAGTTTATGTACATACATATATACCATAACTTTTATATTTTGCGTAAATATAAATAAATCATTATACGATATTTTTTTACAATTGACATAATTAATTAATTAAACTAACATTAAATAAATATTGATCGAGAAAAATATATTTTTTAGAAAACATATGACTCACCTTGGCTTATTAAGAATAAATACAAGAAAACTATATGCAAGTTTTACGAATACCAGATTGTTTCTAAACATTTTTTGAGACACCTGGAAAGACGACACAAAGATGAGCCTACAGTAAAAGAACTTTTAAATAAAAAACCAAACTGCTTAAAAAAGAAAGCACTACCTTCACTAATATGCAATGAAGGTAATTTAGATGATGGACTAAGAGGAAAAATTATACCTAAAAAACGTAAAATAGGTGAAAACATTAATGAAAAAGATTTTACAATTTGCCAATACTGCAGAGCATTTTACAGACGGCTAAATTTAAGTCGGCACGTAAAAAAGTGTTCTGCAAGGCCGGCTGAATCCGAAGGAACAACTCGTCCTTTGGCTGAGTCCTACATATATGCAGCTTGCCAAAAAAATATGGGGAAGTATTAAATAAGCTTCAAGTAAGAAAGGAAATATTTGGCAAAATGCAACCTGATGAAATTACTAAAGTGGCAACAGAAGACATTCTTATAATTTATTATGGAGAGGATTTACTAAAGAAAACAAAAATGAAACGAAGTTTTTATCACATATCTAACAGATTACGTGAATGCGCAAAATTTTTTATTGAAATGAAAAAACTTGAATCATATGAAGATTTAATTTATGTTTTAAAACCCGAACACTTTGACAACACAACTGAGGCAGTAAAATCTGTTTCGAGGTTTGATGTTTCAAACCGAAGTTTCGGAGCAGCGTCATTGGCGCTACATTTTAGAACTACGTTAATAAACTTATGTGATTTAGCATCTAAATTAATTTTGCGAAGAAAAATCCCCCATTTTCCCATGATATTGACAAAATGCTTACTCATCTCGAGAGGTTTAAAAATTTGGTGGATACCCAGTGGGACATTGAAATAGACAGTCTAGCTTTAAAAGACTTAAATGAAAAGTCAGCCACTAAACCAAAGTTGCTTCCGGTAACAGAAGACATTATTAAACTAGTAAAATTAGTTGAAAATAAATCAGAAGAAGCATATAAAATTTTGACAGTAACAAAAGATTCAAATGCCTATAGAATTCTTTCAGAAACTGTACTTGTAGGTACAATTCTCCATAATAGAAAAAGAGTAGGAGATGTACAATATTTGGAGTGGAAATCCTTAAGGGAACAGTTTGAAAGTAATAATACCGTTTTGCAAACAGAAATAGCTAATTCTTTGACTGAGAATGAAAGAATATTAACCCAAAATTACAGACGAATTATATCAATTGGAAAAGGCAGCAGGCCTGTTACAATTTTAATACCAAAAAAAATGTTTAAATACTACTCTCTTTTATGTAAACTACGAAATGAATCATGGTTTGCAAGCGGGAATACTTACTTTTTTACTTATCCAAAATCGGAACATTGGATTGATGCTTGTTCCGTAATAAGAAAATATGCAGGATTATGCAACGCCAAATATCCTGAATTGCTTACTTCATGTAGATTGAGAAAACACATTGCTACGGTTACACAATTACTTAACTTACAAGAAAATGAAATTGGTCAATTGGCCAAATTTATGGGACATACAGGAAGAACACATGAGTCATTTTATAAGTTTTTTTAATAATTTAGTTATAACCAACTGCTGTTAATATGTTTCAATTACATTTAAAAAATATATCAAAAATAAATAAATTGGTTTTTTTGTTTAAGTTCAGGTATGATATTACAGTTTTTTTCCTAGACGAAGATCTTGATCTATGAACACTTAGTTTTTGATACTTTTTTCCTGTGTTGTTTCAATTTATAATTAGTTTATATTATTTGTTTCAACATATAAAATAATTTTAGATTACTACAAGATGTTTATCAAATAGCAAAGGTATCTAAAAATATTACTTCTTATGGAAAAAGGAAATGCAGCAAAATACAAAAATAAAACTTTGGAAGAAATCAATATTGATATGGATGAAATAGAGTCACTTTCAAATGAAAATGATAATTCGAAAAACTTACAGCAAAATAACAATAATGGTATGTCTAGTAATGCTAAGTGGTCGGGAAATATAACCTTTGGTATTTTTTAGGTCAAGAAGAAATGACAGAAAATCCAAAAATTGAAGGTCGTTTCGAAATGTTGCAAGAAGAAAGTCATAATAATATTTCTACATTTAACAAATTAGATATCAGTAGTGTGGGTTGCCCGTAAAAAAAAGGTGTGTTTTCGTGCATTTATATTGTTTATGTTTAATTGTTATTTATTTTTTTAGTTTCCAGACAGCAATGGACAACCAATCAGAAAACGATGATGAAACAATATTTCAAATATCAAATAAGAGCAAAAGAAAGCTACGAGAAAAAAATGAATGCGAAACCTTCGTAAATATATATGAAAATGATTTTAGGGGTGTTAGTTGGACGAAAGTTAAAAACGTTTGTATATAACGAATATAGACTACATTCCGAATGAAAATACCCTGTTTTTTCTTCTAAATTTTATATTTTATGGTTGCCGCAACAAAATTCCCCTTCTACATTTTATCAAGATCAAGTACCAAAAATCTTTACATCGTAAAACCATAAATATTTTTTCATAATTAGTATAGTTGTTTATTTCATTTCTGATGCAGTTTTTTTATTGTTGATATGAACTCAGTCGAAAATGCTGACTGTAGTTTCAGTTTACTGCAACTGCTGAATAAATCTACAGGGCGTTTTAAATTTCGCGCAAAAAATAGTAACTATTTTGCCCGGTACAAATAATAAAAAGCCAACTGATAGAAATTATTTAAATTGAAATTATTGATTATTTTTTCTACATTTTGTAATTGTTTCTAATATGTATTATACTGGGATGGGTAATTTAATTTTTTAATAATAAAATTTTGGTATTCCAGAACAAGTAGATTTCTCTGTCATATATCTTTGTAGACTTCTTCTTCTTCGGGGAACTTTTCTACACCCACAATTTACCAAAAACTGTACTATTATACATTGCCTATTTGGGGTATCGGAAACACCTATTTGGCTTATTTCGGTCCCCGCAGGATATATTCTTCTGAAGGCCGTTCGTATTGCTGTAAGATAGTCGCAATCGTGAGTGTAAACGTTATCTATGCGTTCAAAACGTCCTAGCCACCGGTGAGGGTTTCTGCCTGTGAAAAAGTAAAATACCTAATGAATTTTTAAAATAAAATTAAAATCAATAGATTAAATTCATAATAACCTAATGATCTCGAATATAAAATTCCTTCCGGCAGCCGCAAGAGATGGGTTGATTTCCGCGTGCAAAATGGCAGATGAAAATTTCGACTTGAACGTAAATTCATATTCGGTATCTTCAAATATACGGCCATTTTCAATTTCAGAGAAATCGGTCAAATTTTAGAAAAATCCAAGATGGCGGCCGATCACCTCCATTTACGAACTTGATATTGACCTCAATAATATGTATGCAAAATTTCATCAAAGCCCGATAAGAAATACAGCAGTTATCGTGTCCACAAGATCCGATATATCCCATAGACATATATAAACATTTGAACGGAGGGAGGTTTTGTGGTCTGGGGACCATAAGTGGAAAAGTGGCAGTGGCATTTTTTGCGGGCCTCTGCAATGGGTAGTATTTAATCGAAATCTACCTAAAAATCGGCAGTCTAAATTAGTTAAGATTTATATGAGCATCAACTTTTACTTAAAATTATTAAAAAAAAAAATCAAAAATAAAGACGTTTTCCATTTTTGGAACATTTTATGACATTCACTAAATTTTAGACCAGATCTAATTATTTAAACCTCACACGCGTTTAGAAATTTGGGCCCATTTGATATTTAGAATAACCATGATTTAGGAATACTGATGGGTACTAAACTTTAAAAGCACAGACAAAAAATAAATTAATGCTTTAACTACTTTGACCTGGTCTAAATCATTGTAAACCTGGCAGTAAACCATTATTTAGTTTATATTACAGAACACATCGAAACTATAAAAGTATTTTGTGCTTTTTTAAAATTAATATATAGTTCAATTTATTTTAAACAATTCTATAAAAATATGCTGGCTTAACTAAGTACCTGTTTGACTTATGGGCTCTATTTCAATTAAACGGTATCCTGGTGGGGTTGAAGCTGCTACTAATCGTTGCGCCAGGGCCATATCAGCTGCACTGACACCCTCCGTGCATGGCATCACATCAATTGTTAAGCTTTTTTGTACTATTAGGATGATTAACACAAACAAAATTATAAAACCAATGTTTCAAATTCGAATGTTCTACATGTACCACTAAAACTACACAGAACAGTATTATGTGCGATTAGAAGCAAATAACTCGCATTGTATGATGTTTCCCAATGACTCTGAAGTCATTGATGTTTCCACAGACCACATATGCGTGGCATGGCACAAAAAGGTACCCTATCGAACATCTCAAATTTAAAAGATGAAAATGGTTGGAGAACATGTAAGAAACATGTTACGCCCGCCAGACTAGTAAAAATTTGTTAATTGCTCTTTTTAATGAATTTTTGAAATTAGTTAAAAAAAATAGATTTTACTTTTGAAAACGCCTGCTTGGAAATTTACACAATTTATGGTAAATAATGTATTATTTTTGAAATTTTGTCAGGGTGACAATTTTTGTTATCATCTGACAGACCTTTTCTTCATAGCACCTCCTTGGTTTATGTTTTAAAATGAAGTTTGAGATCTCCCCCATCACGTAAAACTTGTCTGGCTGGAATTTTTTGTTAATTAATACCTAAAATATTTTGTTTATCAATTAATGATTTTAATAACACTTCCTTTGTTTTTGTTAAAGGAGTTTGAGATGTCTTTTATGCATAAAAATTGGTCTGTCATTGAAAAAAATGTTATTTACTTTGTCACACTTAATTTTTAATGGGCAATATCCACGTGTATGTTGGAATGTAACGGTCGTCATTGAAATTAACTTTCTTAGAAAATGAACGTTACCTTTTGTCCCTGTAGTAGGGGATAATCATAATTATGAATGTTCCTCAATTTTTGTCATTGCCATTAAATATTTTTTTTGACATTTGAGTAAATAAAAAAAATACTGAACAAGTTTGTAAAATTTTATATAAAACATAACAAATTTTATTCAGTTCAATATTTTCGTTCATATTTCCTGATTTTCTTTTTTTTTCAATATCATACTAGCATGTGACTGAGATCATTACCTCGGCGCTTTAAAAAATTGCGTATTACATAGTGATATCTTTTTTCTTTCGATGGATGACTTATTTTAATAGGTACCTACAGAAGTTTCAAGGTTTTTAAGAAAAAAAAAAAAGTTGGCAACTGCCATACCTCATTTTTTTTTTTAATAGAAAACGTGACCGCGACGATTGAAAATGAAGTCTGTCATCATCAAAAACATTTTTTTGTTAAATAACCTATTTTAATATATAAAAGGGATCTTGGACTTTAATTTAGAATTAGAAAAATAACATTTTTTTATTCGGCAACAGTCATACTACATTTTTTAATTAAAGAAACGTGGTTGTGGCACTTAAAAAATTAAGTCTGTCTAAGTAAGAAATACAAATAGATCAATTTTTATCGATTGAAGAGATCTCAAAGTTAATTTCACAAAAAAAATTAAGAAGCTGTTTTAACGCGGCCGCCGCACAGTGTGGCAAGATACCCCGAAAGCTGGCAAAAAATGAAAAAAATAAAATGTCGCATCGAACAAAGTATTGTTGCTATTTATTATCAGCATGAATAGGGGCATGTTTTCCCCCACCACTTAATCTTGATGCATGCTACCAAACCCGCAGGCATAAGGTCTATGCAACTGCGGTTGACGCGTGTATTTTTAAATTAAATATTATCCTAACAAATTACTTTGTGTTTTTTCAAATTCGATATTATTACTTTGTTTGAAAATGGACCCATCAACACCCTCAGGTATGTATTATGTAAATTTAATGGATTTATTTTTAATTTATGAATGAAATAATTTTAATAATATTTTGAAAATGCCTTTCCGAAGTGCCAAATATTTACGTATTGTTCTAATGTAATAGTTAACTTCCTCACGCTTCCCCACGTAAAATTTTATATATTATTATAGTAATACTAGAATAGATTCATAGTAAAGCTAAATCAAATGCTCGTGTCTACCCCTTATTATTTTATTTGCCTCTTTCAACAACCCTACAGTATATCATTATACTCTTCGCAACTAAAACGAAGAGTATATTGCATTTAATCGGCACATTTTTATCATTATCATTGTGTTAGTCGTTGAATTCTGAATGACTTTCAAAATGTTCGTCTGTCTGTCCGTCCGTCTGTCTGTCTGTCCGTCCGTCCGTCACGTTTTTTGTAAGCACGATAACTTAAGAGTGGAAAGTCTGATCGTATTGGAATTTGAACTGTAAGTTACTGTTAGTTGGAGGAAGAACCCTATTGTTTTTGAAAACAATTGTTCGATAAATGTAAAAGTTATTGAACATTTTAATTAAAAAATGATAAACTGAACAGGGTTACAACACCTGATCAGATGCTACAAAAACATAAGTACTGCATAGTATACTACAAGCGTTTCGCTAACCAAGCTGGAATCATCGGGGGGACGACTAATATTAAAATTTATTATACCTAAAAAAATAAGTTATTTTTAAAGAACAGCGAAGAGGATGTGTTTCATTTAATGCTGATTACATCGAATCCAGTAATAACCAGTTATAGACAACTTCCTAAAAAAAAAATTAAACATTTCCCTAGGGAAGTATTCGACTTATTAATTGCCCCCAATATTTCTGCAGATAATTCAGAGAATGAGAATGACTGTTCCTTATCTGCATCAGACGCAGACGATTAATCACTACGGATAGGACATACTCATTTCTATTCACAAATATTAATAAAACTTTAAGTTGTGAATTCTTAATTTAATAAAGGAAATATATTACTAGGTTCTTTAAGTGTTTTGCATACTCCTGGACAAATAATGTATTAAAAAATTGAGTACTATAAATTTTATTTTTATTTTAGATTTTAATTTTTTTAATTACACCCTGTATATCGCAATATACGAGCAAACGTCATAAAGTTGATTTATTTATACATTAATAACCATCGTCGGCTATTCTCAATAACAAAAATTTTACCAAACTCGTTCTATGAATTAATGCCAGCTTTTGGGGTATCTTGCCACACTGTGCGCCGTAGAAGCTTAGTTAAAAAAAAAACAGACGTTAGCACGGACCTTAAAAATTAAGTCTGACATCTAAACAATATTTTTTTCCATGACAAGACTAGTTTTTATGCATAGATGAGACTTCATTTTGTTTTTAAAAGGAGGTGTTATGAGATGCCAGCGGTTGAGCCTGACATCTATCTCATGCATAAATGCAGCACAATCAAAATTAAGTATGATTAAGGTAATTAACAACAATTTCCAGCCAGACAAGTTTTAATCGATAGAGGAGATCGCAAACTTCATTTTAAAACAAAACCAAGGAGGTGTTATGAAGTGTATTTTCATGAAAAAAATAATTATAACAAAAGATCTGTCAGATACTAATTAACAAAAATTACCAGCCAGATCAATTTTTTCAAAAAATGATACATTATTTACCATAAATTGTGTAAATTTCAAGCAGGTGTTTTTAAAAGCAATTAAGTTTTTTTTAGCTAATTTCAAAAATTCATTAAAAATAACAATTAACAAATTTTTACTAGTCTGGCAGGCGTAACATGTTTCTAACATATTTTCCAATCATTTTCACCTTTTAAATTAAGATGTTCGATGGGGTACCTTTTTGTGCCATGGGAGCTGTGACTATTAGTACAGTAACCAGCGTACCAAAAATCGGGGAAGCAACGTGTTTTAAAAATGTGGGAGGAGCGCCCTTCCAGCAGGTCCGCATTTAACTTTTTTCATACATACGTATTGTGGATGATTCACGTATTACCATGCACTATTTTTTTCTTCTAAACAAAGTGTTACTATTTTGTAAAAAATTGACCCCTTTTTTAATACTAACATGCACACCTATTAGACTTCAAGTTTTCATACGCCCAGTAGATGTCAATACACATCTGTACATGTCACAATTTGAAACTAATGGGTCTAAAAATAGCTGAGAATGGGTCAGTGAATCGACCAGTGCCCGTTGTCCCCCCTGGCTCCGTGAAGGACGAAAGTGCTAAGAAAGCACTTAGGCCTTCACCTCCTAGAGCTGCATAGTTCATCCTGACCTTGTCCCATGATCCAGATGACAATGTGTCAATTGACACTTTGTGTACTGGCAGTCAATCCCAAGTCACAGAATATCCGCACAGTCCCTGACAGACTGATGACTACCCCTGGGAGTGACAAGCTGGCGAAAAAAGAAGACGAAGTTAGAAGAGCGCCAGAAGCGGCCCAGGAAGGTTGGCTGAAATCTTCGGCACCACTCACATTTGTGAGTGGGGCCGTTCGTAAAGTAAGCTAACCCGCCCTGCACGAGGCCGGTCCAGATCTACAGCGATGACTAGGGTAAAAAGGCAATAGTCCTGCCTGGCCCTAGCATCCGAGACCGTCATCAAGCCAAATGGATACTGGCGCGCCGCGTCGCAGATCTAGTTTTAAACAGGGTGAAATTGTTCAAAGGGATCTGTTCCTATTACGAATAAATGATTTCATCTTTATATTGATCTGAAGAAAACAAAAACTTGATAACATCAAAACGGCCGATTTGTCACTTAGTCCTTTTTAATAATAACAGATTCAATTAGTGTATAATGTATGTTATTTTATTTTACGTTGTTAGTTACGGTTATTAGTGTAAAAATTTCTTTTCATTTTTATAAAGTACCGAGGGGCGGCAAATTAAAGCCTGCGACCATTGGTAAAAACCTGTGGTGCGGCCCTGCACTATGCAATGACTAAGTATTTTGTTAATTCTTAAATAACTTAATAAACTTGGTATCGTTTTCTATATACAGAAATTATGTATAATTTTGGATATATAACTTCAAAATGGCACCAATAAATCTGACAATATTGGCGGGTGCCTTTTTAATAATTATTAAAAATAAATTATATATATAGGGGGCCACAATTACTAGGTTTTTTTGTTGGAGCCACAACATCAACAACTTGAATATATAATATACTTTAGGTGCCGCATATATCTTGATTATAGTGGATGCCCTTAATGATAGGCTCTATATATAAAAAAAAAAAAAAAACACACGCAATACTCTACTTGTTATAAGAAATGGTGGTTTTTTTTTTTGTATAGAAAAGAATCATGATCCTTATCAATACAGTTTAAAATCTATACTAAAATTCCTCCTAAACAGCTTTAATGAAGGACTTTCTTATTCATCTGTTAACACCTATAGATCAGCACTCGCATTAATTCTAGAATTCTCCCCAGACGACAAAAATATAATTAAACGGGTTTTAAAGGGAGTTCATAATAAAAAACCATCCTTACCAAGATATTCAGCTACCTGGGAACCCAACCCAGCCCTAGTGTATTTAGAAAAACTATATCCCTTGGATATACTTACTGCAAAAGATTTGAGTCATAAACTTGTCATATTATTGACTCTTACATCTGCAAGCTGAGTTCAAACAATATCAAAGATAAAGATATCATTAAACAACATAATCAAACAGGATCGAAATAAAAATATCAAGCAAAATTAAAACATCGGGACCAAGAAAATTACAACCGTTCCTAGTATTCCCATTCTTTAAAGAAAAGCCAGGTTCAGAATCCCTTCGGAAAATTAATAACACATTGATTATAACGCATAAAAAGTCATACCACTTTGCTTCCTCTCAAAGCATTAGTCGAGGAATAAAAGAGGTCCTTCAGAAAAGTGGAATAGATACCCAACTATTTACAAGCCATAGTGTAAGACATGCTGCAATGTCAGCGGCTTACAGAGCAGGCATAAATATAGATCTCATATGCAACACAGCAAGTTGCAAAAAAGATTCATCAGTTTTTTACAAACTTTTATAACCGCCCTTTGGTGGGTAATGATAATGATTTTGCAGATTGCATAATTAGAGGCCAATTAAACATTATATGTGTGTGTATATATACCTGTATACACAGTTTTACGCAACATATATTTAAAAATATTTTTTATGTACAGGCATGTATATCTATAATATTGTATTATCTCTGTTATTGTAGTTCTTTAATTTTTTATAAAAATTACACAATGCATTAATCGCACAGACAGTTGTCTCTTTAAACATCTACCAGATCTATCATAGAAGAACGGATATGCGATGAACAATTGTAAGATTGGTCGACTTACCTGTAAGGAAGATCAATCTTAATTATTCGACCATCGGACTTCTTCTATGATAGAGCCCTCCCACCACTTTTTATACCCCGGGTGCGATTAATTCAGTCACAAATGAAACTGTGTGATATTCGACATCGGGGTCATGGTACTAGACAGGAAAAGAGTTTGTTTACTTTTAACATAGTGCGTGATTCACTTGAATATGGAACCTACCAGATCTATCATAGAAGAACTCCGATGCTCGAATAATTAAGATTGATCTTCCTTACAGGTAAGTCGACCAATCTTACAATTAGACCTTATGATACTAATTTTGGAAGAGAAGAATTTGGAGAGAATTTTCAGAAAACCTCGTTAGCGTCACAAAGGAAATAACAGATATTAAAGGACCAAATCTCAAGAGAACCAGGATAACGAACAGTGACTATATGAATGACGTCAACTTAAGTGTTTTTCACTTGAATATTGATTGTCCAAGAAATAAAATCCCTGAAATTTTATTTCTTGAACTTCTTATGTTTCAGTGAACACTGGATGACAGCAAAAGAAAATGACCATGTAAAAATTGAAAATTATGTATTATTAAACAAATTTAGTAGAGTGACATATTCATGGTGGGGTAGCAATATTGGTAAGAAATTACTTTGCAAATGTATGTAGTCCACGAGATGATATGCAAGCCATATCTAAAGAGGTTCATTGCGAAATTTGTGCCATTGAATCAGTAAGGTTTAATATCTTAGTTGTAACAATACACAGATCCCCTTTAGGTGACTTTTAACACTTTGATTGATATTATGACTAGACTGCTTGACTTAATTTCACAATCAAATAAGTTAATATTAATAAATGGTGATCTCAACGTTAAGTTCAATAATAGGGACAATAAATCATTATATTTCATTGATTTATTGTATAGTTATGTAACAAACAAAACAAATACAAGAGGAAATTCATGTTTAGATAACATTATAACCAATTTAATTAGTATCAACTATAAATCAGCTGATACTAACACAGGCCTTTCTAATCATTCTGCAGTGTCATTATATTTTAAACTAAATTACCAGCAGAAAACAAAAAAGATCCCATTATTGTTAGACCCATTACAGAATCAGATTTGTTTACGTTACATAGTTTAGTTCAAAATTTAAACTGGACCTTTGTTAACAATGAGAATCTGCATGTTAATACAAAATTTACCTTATTTATTCAGAGATCACAAAAGCATCAGAAATAGGATTTTCTGAAAAAAAAATTGTTTGCAAATAACAAAACCAGAAAAAAATATATTGGTTTACCAATAAACTACATGAAATGTGCAAAACTCTCAAACTCATGCAAGAAGCCTCAAGTAGGACAAATTCTACTTAGTTAAGGGGACAATGAAAATAATGCAAATAAAAATATCGACAAGCAATAGCTCAAGCAAAAACTGAAGCTCATGACAATCATATTATAAATTCAAATAACACCCAAAAATCAATGTGGCAAATTATTAATAAAAAAATAAATCAGGCAGAAAATGAACTTGATACAGAGTTGGATAGCTAGGACTTTAATACTTTTTTGTTAGTATTGCATATACTATTTTTAATGATCTCCCGTATACTGACTTTAAGTAGTGATGACTTTCTCATTGATATAAAAACAGACAATGGATCTGATGAGCAAATGCTTTTACTACATATTTTTGAAGCAAACCCTTTAATCTAAATGATTAACAGCTTGCTTTTCTTTGCAAAGCAAAAACTCTGCTAAATGCATAGGTATGATATTTTTGCATATGATATTTTTGATTGTATCAGGGCATGAAATACAGTGGCTAGAACAGGCCTAACAACTTTTTTTTATAGATTACGAAAAACATATATTGATGATGATATTTTATTACCAACTTTATCTATATGATTATACCCATTTAACTTTGGTTCTAAATAAATTCCAAGAAATTTCACACATTCAGGATTGTTCGTCGAGGATGTATCACGTAAGGAGAAATACATTGTTTCCGTTTTAGAATTGTTAAGACTAAGTTGATTAACATGAAACCAACTTGTGATCTTTGATTGTGCATTGACTAGTGCTATTTTTAAGGCATTTACATTTTTATTTTTTTTCAGGGCAGTAGTATCATTGGCAAACATAATGAAGTCAGTGCTAGGATCACTAGTTGATATCGTTAATGTATATTAAAAATAGTATTGGACCCAGCACTGATCCTTGAGGTACTCCATAAACAACAGATCGAACATTTAAGTTATTCCCTTTAAAGGATACAAGTTGTTGCCGGTCTTTTAAATGCGATTCTATAAACTTAATACTGTTCGCAGAAAAATTGTAATATTTTAATTTATTTATTATTTAACTGCAAATATGGGTATCAAGGATATTGGCCTGAAGTTTGACACATCATTAATACTGCCTCTTTTATGAATGGGAATAACCCTTGAAATTTTTAGTACCTGTGGAAATATACCTTCCCTTACACAAATTAAAAACTTTGGTCAATGGTACTGCTATTAAATTTCCAATGCACTTTAGAACTTTTTGTGTTAAGACCATATATGTCTTTACTGTTTTTGTTATTTAACTTAAATATTTCGTCTCTCACTTCATTTATAGTAACCTCCCGGATTTCAAAAAGAGGGATATTGGGTTTGATGAATAGAATAGAAGCATTTGCTTGAAGTAAGAAATAAAAGCAAAAGCAAATTCTTTGAAGCAGAAGGTAGTAGTAAAAGCATTTGCTTTATTTTCAATGAATAATATTTTGCTTTTGCTTCATTGCAAATACTTCAGACTTTGTATCCAATGCTATGTTTTAACAAGTCTTATATTACTTTTTAAATGTTATTAATATCTAAATGTTTATTTTGTTTCTTGGTACATAGTATTTTTTTATAGAATTTCGGAAAAAAATATTTTTTAGCGAATCTTCATCTGACCAACAATAAATATTTTACAAAAGAATTTTAATTAAAAAAAAAATTGTTTTCAATCAAATGCCATTTTTTGAAGACATTTTTTTGTCGAGAATTAAAAAAAAAATTCCAATGAAATTTTAATTTTTTATCAAGATTTTACTAAAGGGGTGTAGGTGATGGAAGATTTGAATTTTATGGGATTTCGACATCTCTTCGTTTATTGGTTTGTAACTTTTTTTAAAAGAAAATTGACCCCCCTCTTTTTTTTAATCCATTCTAAAAAAGTGTGCTGCGTCTGATGGTGTATCGCACGATTTTCTATATTGATTTAAAAATAACATAATTCTTACATTAGGTGTTGTGTTACCAAAGCAAAGTCTACTACTGAGGTACCTACACATTTATTGAAGCAAATACTATAAGGTAGATAGTAAACAGCAGTTTTATTGATATAATTAGTTTTATTCATATTTGTTGAAGCTTTTGCTTCTAGCAAAGCAATGCTTTTACTTTAAGTATAAGCAAATGCTCTGAAAATATTAATCATATAGATTAAAGGTATTGCTTCAAAAATATGTAGTAAAAGCATTTGCTACCTTTTATTCATCAGATCCATTGTCTGTTTTTATATCAATGAGAAAGTCATCACTACTTAAGGTCAGTATACGGGAGATCATTAAAAATAATACATAACAAAAAAAAGTATTAAAGTCCTAGCTATCCAACTCTGTATCAAGTTCATTTTCTGCCTGATTTATTTTTTTATTAATAATTTGCCACATTGATTTTTGGGTGTTATTTGAATTTATAATATGATTGTCATGAGCTTCAGTTTTTGCTTGAGCTATTGCTTGTCGATATTTTTATTTGCATTCTTTTCACTGTGTCCTTAACTCAGTAGAATTTGTCCTACTTAAGGCCTCTTGCATGAGTTTGAGAGTTTTGCACATTTCATGTAGTTTCACAACAAACCAACAAAAAAGATGGAAAAAAGTGTGAATGAAATATATTGGTAAACCAATATAAACCAATATTTTTTTTCTGGTTTTGTTATTTGCAAACAATTTTTTTTCAGAAAATCCTATTTGTGATGCTTTTGTGATCTCTGAATAAATAAGGTAAATTTTGTATTAACATGCAGATTCTCATTGTTAACAAAGGTCCAGTTTAAATTTTGAATTAAACTATGTAACATAAACAAATCTGTCATAAACAAATATATCGATTATCAGAGACTAACTAAATCAAAATCGGGATAAACTTTTATGGCCCAAAAATGTTTAATTTTTTGCCTCCTACCATGAAGACATTGTCACTCACTAAATTTAAAACTGATATAAAAATTTTTTAAAGTATTGATGATGAATCTGATTTTAATGATATAAATACTGTAAACTCATGTTTTTAGTATGTTAAATTTATTTGTGTTTGACCTCTTATTTCATTTTAGCATATTACGTAATCCTAATAAACATTTCGAGTTGTGGTTTGGTCGCGCCAGCATTGTGACAGCAATCACGGTGTTGGCATGGCCGGGTTGCAGCTCGGGGTGTTTATTGGGGTACTGTTTACTATTTATAGATTTCATTTAATGTGTGAAAAATTTTCAGAGTAACTACAATTTGCTCAATGTATTGACTTGTGTAAACTACTGGTAATGGTACAAAATTCACTTACTTTAACACATAAAAAGGAAGAGAAGCACAATCTATATCCTCAACACACCTTCGGACTGGGAATGTCTACAACAAACAAACAAGGGACAGAAAATTAAAAAAAAATCAAACACCTCCCCTTGGGAGAAACAATCATCATTCGTCGGACTAGAACCATTTTGTGGATATATACATATTTATGAAAAAAACATTTGTGGTAGCATTCTCTAGTGCAAGTATAAATTGCCAAACTATGTTTTGGGAAATTTAAACACAAATGATTCAAAATGATAAGCCAAAACAAAGCTATAGGTTATGTTATTTATAAGTTTCAATCAAATCAAGCGGCTAACTGAGAAAGTCTAAAAAGCAGGAGAAGCAAAAAAATTCCCAACATTCTAGTTAATGATTAGACACGCACATTCAAAAAGTTCATCAAACCATTTATGATTTTCTGCTGGAACAAACCTATTTAATATTAAAAATTTAGAGGTTTTCTCTAAATACTTAAATATTTCTTTAACTGTACATAAAAGTAAACAGTAAAATATTAGATAAAAGAATTGTGTATGTTTAATACTAACATTTTTTAATTTAATGTTTTCTAAAATTTTCTGACCTTCTATTTATTCTCACAAAGAAGTATTTGTAAAACCATGGATCTTAATATATATTGAGAACTGAGGTAGTTCACTAGGTTAGGTTTTGGGACTCAATTAACTTTTATGTCATGTTATGGGGGAAAGGATATTTACCTCCTTGTTTGGCACCTTCTCGTTTAGAGACTTGCTGCTTGCCTTTTGACCTTTTGGTTGTTGAACTGGTGTTTGTTTAGATTGAGAAAATCTTTGTGGCTGCTGAGAGATGCCTTGCGGTGGTTGCTGATGAATACCTTGTGGTGTTTGTGATGGTTGTGCTGGACGCACCCAGGGTCCTTGCTGCACAGCTGGGATACCTGGTGGTGGTTGCTGAGGTATACTTTGTGGTGGTTGTGGCGTTTGCGATGGTTGTGCTGGACGCCCCCAGGGTCCTTGCTGCACAGCTGGGATACCTGGTGGTGGTTGCTGAGGTATACTTTGTGGTGGTTGTGGCGTTTGCGATGGTTGTGCTGGACGCCCCCAGGGTCCTTGCTGCACAGCTGGGATACCTGGTGGTGGTTGATGAGGGATACCTAGTGGTGGCTCCGATGGTTGTGTTGGTGGCCCCGAAGGCAGTTGACCTCCTGATCCAATTTGATGTGGTGCACTAACATATTGAGAATGTTGTTGTCGACCAACTGAAGCAGTTTGCTGAGAAATTTGCCCCTGCCTCCTAGATCCTGTTTGTTGCTGTTGCTGTGGACGGATCTGCCGTAGGTCTTGCTTTGATTGTTGTGCACCTATCTGTGGAGATCCTTGAGTTTCACGTCCAACACTGGCACCATACTGATGGGTTAGACTGGCTTCACGTGTAGGTTTTGTTTGGTGTTGTTCTATTTTCTGTTGAGAGCCTCTGGCACCTTCTTGCTCAGGTTGGCCTGAACTTGGTTGTTGCCTAGAACTTCCTTGTGGACCCTGCTCTTGCGAACCTGAAGGTGCTGCTGCACTATCTTGTGTTTTTCCCTTCTTACCTGGAAGGAAATGTAATAATATATAAGTCACTATCTTGCTCAGAAATATTAATATGATTAAAATGTAAATTATAAGATATTCTATGTTCTGCAATTATGCATATAGCAGTACGGTGGCTGTGGCACAGATCAATGTCAAAGTAAATCCCTTTTGGAACTCCGTATGTGAAAAAAAAATGTAAAAAAAGGTTGCAATTAAGGTAAAATTATAGGCGAAGTAATAAAGTGGCGAAAATACATAAATATTTTGTTTTAATTGAGAAATGTATATACCAATAAGATACGAAGGCAAGTGCAGGTATAAAATATAAATGAGTTTGTTAATATAAACAAAACTTTATTCAGAGGAGACTGAAAAATAACTTTGAAATAAATTTAAAAAAAATTAAAATAAATCAGAATCTACATTACTCATCTGTCGCTACTATTTCAGTAACATAAAGCCGATAGCCGGTGGAAGATATCTTTAATAATAAAGAGTGTCCAATTGTCTATAACCATCAGCTACTTTTGATAACCCGGTATATTTATTTTACATTTTTATGTACAGGGTGATCGTTTTAAGTCCTCACTCGATTTCATTGATATTTCACCTATGAAAAAAATTTCAAGATTATACTTATACATTTTTTCTGAGGAATCCGAATTCGAAAAGAAAAAAAAATTAAACATCAAATAAAAAAAGTTATGGCCGAAAAACTAAGACGTACAAAAATTGACTCCCTAAATATGAATGCGGAATTGGACATGTGATATTCCATTGATTATATACAGTGTGTCCCATTTAAGATGAATACCTCAATAACTCTTGTCAGTGAATTTGATGAATTTTTCGATAGAAGCTAGTAAAGCTTTATTAAATTACTCATTTAATAACATTTCAGCTTCAGTAAAAAAACTGACTACTACGATTAAAAAAATTCGCAAAAAATGCAAAAAACATAGGTTAATTACCTATGTTTTTATCAAAACATTTGATTAAGAAAACATGTTCAGAATCATTCCAAAAGTTCAAATCCAAAATTAGGTAAAAGCAAAAAAATAAAAAAATGTTGCCAAAATGAATGAAAAAATAAAAGAATCTTTTTGTTTTTGATCAAATCAAAAACTGTTGTTAAAAAAAGTTGTTCAGAATCGTCTTAGCAGACCGATTTCTAAAATTTGTGAAAATATTTTTAAATTTTTTTATTTTAGAAATATTTTTTTTATTTTGAACCTAATTTTGCAAATAACGTTTTTTGATAAAGAATACTTAATGTTTTTTGCATTTTTTGCTTTTACTATATATATAGTCAAATTTTCACTAATAAAAAAGTTATTGAGGTGTATTCATTTTGAATGGCACACACTGAATGCCGATCACAAACATTTTCACATCCGGTTTAATCAGAAATTATGTCAACTTTTCCATTTTAATTGATACACCCGGTATATTTAGCTCATTTTAAAGACAATTTCTTTCTGGATTCAACAATGTGTAATATATTATCATTATCTTTCATATTCAATTAATAACATATTGGGAGGTTTAAATTAAAATAATAGAAATATATACTTTAAAAATAAATAGTCATATATGAAAACAAATATAAACAATAAATAGAAACATTTTTAGAACGGCTTATTAATAGTTGGAAAAAGTTTGTTGGGTAGTGTTTCTCAAAATAAGGACCCTTACCAACAAACTTTTTCCAACCAGTAGTACAGAAAATTATTGTGAATGTATTTTATATTATTGATGATTACATAATGAAATGAGTGATTCGTAGATTGTTTGGGTGGGATGTTGGGATTGGTCTGGTGAATTAAAGGATTTATTATTTCGATGTTAAATGAATTGTTGGCAAATTTTTGTGAGAGTCTTTGGAATCGGGACAGTATAGGTTCAATTTTGGTTTTTTTGATAGTGAAAGTCAATGATTTCTAAAGTCATTGGTGAAAGTTATTGAAGGGGTTATGCAAAGGATTATTAGGATGCCTAATTTTTGTAACTTTTCTCAGGCTATATAATAATAATAATAATAATAATAATAATGTCTTTATTAAAGTAATTGTAAATATAATTTTACAATTAGCAATACAAGGCGAAGTCTAGCCACGGCTACTCCACTTAACCTTATCACTTATTATATAAATATATACATAAAAAAAACAGAAATAAACAAGTAATATTGAATATAACAAATATACGAGGATAATATAAAATCTAAATTAATACACCAACTAAACATGAGACAAAAGTTGAAGCATAAGAGAACCATACAGTAGACGATAGGTTGTTCATTATGAAGATGTTCTTATTTGAACAGTTAAGATGTTAAAAAAAGATTTTTTACTTTTCTTGAAAACTATTTACGGGTAGTGTTTTATGTTGATCATCAACAAAGTTATAAATTTTGACGGCGTTGTAGCAGAAAGATCTCTGAAATATGGTTGTTTTGAATTTAGGTAATTCCAATTTTTGAACATGTCTTACATTCACATTATGAAGGTTGTATCTAAAATTTAATTTAGCACGGAGATACGATGGCGTGGAAGAGAGAAGCAGACGATGAACAAATATTGACATAGAATATTTGAACAGATTTTCAATATTGTGCCATTTAAGTTCTTTGATTCTGTTAGAAACATGGTCATACTTTCTTAAACGAAAGAGCGTACCGACAACAACTGTTCTGAACTTTTTGCAATCGATACAAATTTAATTTGTCTAAGCATGGAATGTAACATATATTACAATAGTTTAATATTGGTAAAACTAGTGACTCACAAAGTTTTTTACGTAGTTTGTAGTTTATTAAGCTAATATTACAATAAAGTAATTTTAATGCAACATACGATTTTTTTTATCAATTGCGTAACATGATCAGAGAAACGCATGCTATCGTCGAATATTAAACCTAAAATTTTTACCTTACTCATTATTTTCAAAGGTTCATTATTTATGTTCAGGATCAAATTTGATTTTACGAAGGCCCTAACTTTTTTTTGAGAAAAGCAAATAACCGAGCATTTAGATGGATTAAGCTTTAAATTATTTCCTTTTTGAATAGTTTGTAATAGAACGAAGATCTGCATTTATGTTATTACAAGCTGTATTGATAGACTTGGGATCAAATGAGTAGAGAAGTTGGGTGTCGTCAGCATACCCTTGGGTTCATTTTTGTTGAATTGACACATTTAAATAAATCTGCTGTATATAGTAAAAAGAGAACTGGACCCAACACTGATCCTTGAGGAACACCAGATGTGATGGTGGAAATGTTTGAAAAAGAATCCCCAAGAACCACTCTTTGAGTCCGAGAATTTAAATATGTCCTAAAGAAATTAGCTGAAATGTTGTCCAATCCATAATATTTTAATTTAGCACAAAGGAGGCTATGATCCAAAGTGTCAAAGGCTTTAGAGAAATCTAATAAAACAAGTGCCGAGGCTTTACCTTTATCCAATGATTTAAAAATGTCATCACAAATATTTAGTAACACAGAGGTAGTGCTATGACCTTTTCTAAAACCCGACTGTAAATGAGAGATAATATTATTTTTTGACGCATAGTCGTATATTTGAAGCTGAATAAATTTTTCTAGAACTTTTGCCATTGCAGGTATTATGCTTATTGGTCTTAGATCAGAATAATTTTCAGGACTATTTGTTTTTGGTAGAGGTTTTACTAACGATAGCTTCCACTGGTCTGGAAAATAGCCAATTTCTAAACAACAATTAATGATATGTGTAATATGTACCGCAATTACGGATGTGCAATATTGTAGCATCTTGGCGCTAATATTATCACAACCTTGAGCATTTGAATGAAGTTCCAGAATATATATCTTTCCCCTACTTCAATGTTGTGTAAAGCTGGCTTTCAGCAATTTCCAAACAGAATAAAACCATATTCTAGTATCGGTCGGCAAATCATTTTACAAATTTTGCATGCTGTTGATGTGTTTGTACCTTCCTTTTCATATGTGAGATATTTTAAAGTGTTTGGTTCTTGATATAATACTTTGTTTGCACTGATTTGTGTGTGATTTAAAATTTAGCTTGCTGTTGATATTGATACCAAGATATTTGCAAGATAGAGAAGGTTATAGCGTCTGTTGAAGTAAATTTATTAATGGAGAATTATTTGCAACTTTATGGTTAAATATAATCCAGTGAAATTTATTTGGATTTAGTATAATTCGCCATTTCTTCATCCATAATACTGTTTTGTTTGGGAGATGCTGTAGATTTTCTATGGTTAGCCTAAAAGTTTTCCTATGGGATACAAGGCAATTATCATCAGCGGATTGCAGTATATATGCATTGTGTTCAATATTCTGTGGACGTTTTAGATTGTAATTGTAAATATCATAGCAGAAAATATTGTAGAGTACTGGAGAGAGGGGAGACCCTTGTGGTAAACCTTGTTCAAGAGTAAACGAAGCAGATAATTTATTTTTAACTTGGACCAGGAGATCGGTCTGAAAGGTAATGTGTTAAAATCCATATGATATAGTCAGGGCACTGAATTTGGTGTAATTTATATAAGTTACTCATACTTCTGGTGTGTAGTTGTTAAAATATTATCTTCTGTCATATTCTTATCCTTTTTGTCATGCTGCTATAAGCAAGTCGGAGGTTTCTTATGATGTCTGTAAAAAATAATTCCACACAGCATGTGTGATCAACCAGATATTACTTGTATTTTGGAGAAAACTAATGGTCTTTCCTGGAAATGCGAATTGCAATGTAAATTGTATCACAATTAATCAGAGTCAGTTGAGTAAGTTACTTGAAAATAAAATTCAAACTGCTTTGTCAACACTTAATGCCACATTTGTCTCCCTTAAAACTGATTTTCTGAAGTTTGCATTGGATAAGTTACCTAGTATTATTGAATGGAAAGTCGTCAACCTACAGTCTAAACATTCTGACATTCTTAGGAGTAAATCTCAAGCCGCCGTCATTATTCTGCCTAAAAAACTAAATCAGCCTAACACTCAGACAAAATCTGATATAAACAAAAATATTAATCCCGTGGCGCCTGAACTATAATTAGCCAGTTAAAAATGTAAAAAATGGCGATATCTTAATCGGGTGCAAAAGTAAAGCTGACAACGATGATTAGAAAAAAAATGGCCCAAGAAAATATGCCGGACTCGTATGAAGTTAAAGAAGTAAGAGGCATTAGCCCCAGAATTCGTACAGGAATTGCACTTTTAGTTAACAACTTTCGTTTATTATTTATAATAATATCTATCTTTGGTAAAAAGTGCTTTTCACAAAATAAATTATTTTTTAATACGTGCATTTTCATATTACACACAATTTTTCCATTTTTCACATCGATTGCTGTTTTTCATAAGAAATTTATAAGCCTGTAAATTATGTTGCTTTTAAAACAGTTGTTTATAAACACAAATATGATTCGCTGTAGTACTTACTCATTTTTGTCACTAAAATTTTAAATTCATAAAATTTTCTACACAAACTTTCTAAAAACTGACACTAAAGTCAGTTAAGTATTAGTTAAGTGCAGGAAATGATTCAAAACAAACAGACAACGGTACAAGGGAGCATTCTACATACGATGTGAACTCCACGACTACTATCAACTGACGAACTAACCGAGAAATCTTGGATTCAAACGCGAGTGGCGCCGCCTAGATGTGGATTCCAGCGCTGGCTACGGATTTCAACACACACTTATACCCCTTATATACTCCTTCATTCAATGCTTTGTTATAAAAGAATTTGTGTTATTTTAAATTTAAACCTTAATATCTTATAAAATAATAAAGATAAAGATAATGATAATATATTACATATTATGATTTGAGAAAGAAATGTTCTTTAAACTGAGCAGAATATACAGAGTATATTCCTTAAAATAAAAAAGTTGTAATAATTCGGTTAAACTGAAAGTGAAGAATATGTACATATGTGATAAGTATAATCAAATCAGTGAAATTTCACGTCATTTTCACATTAACATACAGTTTGTCAATTTTTATCTTTCAGTTTTTTGGCCATAATGTCAACTTTTTTATTTGACGTTCAACTAGTTATTTATTTCTTTTCAAATTGAGAAAAGAATATATGAATATAGTTCTGAAACTTTTTTTCTTTGGTGAAAAATCAAGCAATAAAATCGGGTATATCGAGTGATGCAATTAAAATGACCACCCTGTAGGGTGGTATCTTTAAGAGATGCAAGTGGTCCTGGTCTTCCTATTTAAAGGTACAGGAAAAGTGGATAGAAAATATTTTTATTAATATTTTAAAAATATTACAGTAATATTAAAAATATTTCTTTAATAATGATAACTTTTCTAAAATATTCTGAAAATATCGAATGCTGTTAGGGAATATAATATGTTTACAACAGAAATAAATTAAAAACAATATCACAAGATTTAACAGACAAAAAATCATCTCTTCTTTGTTATGATAAAATCATTCACTATTTTCTTTATATTGATTTGAGGGCAGGCAGGTTGTACGGATTGTCAATGATATCAAGACACAATACAACCTTGGTAAGAGTACTGCTATGTCACCTACTCTTAGATATTGAGAAAGCCAATAACTGTCTGGCTACCAGGCATCATTTATAAACTGCACCGGTATAACTTTCACAGGTTTCTAATTAAACTTGTTCACCCTATCTACACAGCAGAATGCGCGAGAGTGAACAACACACTATCAATACCATGGAATATACTACTCTTACGCCACTGGACTGTGTAGACTGGTTAGATGAGACTGGAATTGAATCAAGGAATCTACGAGTATAGGTGTTTGTGTGGATAGCAAACACGTAACACTATTATGCGTCCCGCAGGGGCCGTTACTCGCGCTTAAATTATATAATTTATTCGTTTCTGACTTTCTGGAATTCCCAAACACCAAGCTGACTATGTATGCCGACGATACGCACGGTTTATAAACTAAACGGTTACCGCATTCACACTCTAGCCTATCAGATCGCGAAAAGTCACAAAGGGCTTCCTCCATCGTTAAAATGTAATAATACTAATTGCTGATCTTATATCTTGGTGAAACAAGTAAAAATCCAAACAAAGCAGAAATTGAAGAAAATTTAAAAAAAAAGGATTGGATAAAGGACTAACATTTCGAAAACACCTTAACGAGACCATGCAAAAAGTCTATTCCTTTTGCCGAGGTATCTCTACCCTTTCATAGCAAGGGATAGCAGACTAAGGGCCAGTATATCCACCTCATGGTGGAACAGATAATTTTGAATAAAATTATTAAACCGGTAAAATAATGGTTATTATTTATTTATTTTTGCAGGACAGTTATTCCATAATAATAATACTTTATTGTCGTATGATCTATAAAAGATATTGACGTCATTTTGAAAATTAAATTACGGTACAATAATTAAAATACATAAGAAAAATAAAAACACACTCACAAAACGAGAATACAATTAAAATAATTATTTAAAACAGACAGTTTTATATCCTAATAAAAAATAACATGTAATTATTTACTACTAAAATACGTGAAGATTACTTGAATATTCTTGAAGAGAGTAAAAACAGTTGTCTAGAAGGTAGCGCTTTACAATAATTAATATCATTAAAGGAGGTAGATAAGTGATTGTAAATATGACTACAAAAACAATAGGGACTTTTCCTAATCGACATATTAAAATTTGAAATATAAATATTAGTATTGGATCTAGTGTTATGAGCATGTACCGAGTTATTTTGTGGAAATTTTCCTTGATTCAATTTAACAAAAATAAGTGCTTGGTAAATAATTATACGGGGGAAGTGGTAAAATATGATGTATTTTAAAAATAGGTGTACAATGCTAGTGGACCAGCAGAAAAAATTTTGCGTATTGTTTTTTGGATAACAAAAATACGATTCATTTCAGTTGTTTCGCCCCAGCAAATTACCATATAGTTTTACTAAAAATATGCCAAGGCGTAATAGACATTCGGAAGATTTTTAGTATTCAAGATATTTTTTAGATTGACTATTGCAAAATATGCAGAATTTAACGGTAATTTGTGTTTTATACGAAAAGGGCGCATTATGTTCTCGAATTTGAGTAATATTGGCTATTAGTGTATTTTCCATTAATTTAAATTGATAAAATTTTTGAGCTGAACTTCTGATGCAATACATTATGGGTTCGATGTCGTTACAAAATTGGCGTAATTCCCTGGGGGTGTACCTTGTTGAGTTATTTATGAGGCGCAGGAATTTATTTTCCATTACTTGCAATTTGTGTAACATCGTCGCGCCATGCAGAACACCAAACTGGGGCTGCATATATTAGGGCCGTCTCACTCAGTGGTGTATATTAATTTTTTATTTGTACTATTTAGGCCCGGTATATCCATCTTCTGGTAGAGTGGCTGTTAGTTAGCAAACAGATTTATATTAATTATTACATCTCTACTTTTGCAAAAAACTGATCACAGCGAAGTATATTCTCATATTTTAGTTATTTACTGATCATGTGCGCATAATGTAAATAATCAATTTGAAACTTTCATTAACTCACTTAATGCTATTTTATGCCAAGTAACCCAGAAGCATGAATTTATTCTACTTTGTGGTGACTTGAATGTCAATAATCTGGAAAATTCTATAGAAAAAAAAACTACTAACTGATATTTTTGACAATTTCAATTTGAAATATATTTTACCTTCTAAACCTACTAGGGAAATCTTTAATAATAAGCCCTCAGCACTCGACAATGTAGTTACCAATGCCACGTTTTTGAGGCTTGTAACTTAGACATGAGTTTCTGATCACAAAGCCCAACATATTAGCGCTTTTATGCCCTATGAACAAACAACGGAAAAATCTAAAACCTTTATTAAAAAGTGATACTTTTCGGAAGAAAATCTGTGTAATTTAAGAAATATTCTCTCTTGAACAGATCTTAGCTCTTTGTACTATTTAACTGAAATTAACAAGGCCTGGCTTTACGTCTGGTCGAATTTTAAATACTTCTTAGATCTAACTTGTCCTATTAAAAAAAGTTAATGTCCCATGTGTACCTTGCCACAGCTGGATCGAGCCTGACTTAGTTAAAGAAAGTCAGAATCTAAAAAATTTATTTTGGATTAGTAAGAATGCCTGCACTGAGGAACATAAAAATCATTATCAGGTTGCTAAAAACCTATTTTCTGAAAGAGTCCAGACGGTTAAGAAAAATTTTTTTTAAGAACAAAATTATAAACTCCGTTAATTGATTCAAAACTATTTGGCAGGTCGTAAATACTAATCTTGGTAGAATAAAACAAAAGACTGCTCCATCTGTAATAACCTCAGGTGACAACTGCATTAGTGAAACCTTGGAAATTAGTAATGCGTTTTGTGAATACTGTGTGCGTGTGCGTGCGTGTTGTGTGTGTGTGTATATTATTTTTTTGCTTTTTTGTGTTTTGAGACACTTGCATTAAATGCCACACTGTAAGTAGGATCCTGAGAGTCTCATGCTCCAGAGGAAAATTTTAGGTGTAATAAAGAGAAAAGGAAAAATATAGTATATTTTTTTCCTTTCGCATTCTAACCTTTTGGGTTTTTTGTATGTGGCAAAATTAAATAAAAGTCTAAGGAAATAAATAGATTAAAACAATAAATAAGTAACTTACAAGGAGAAATAACAATTTATAAAAAACACAAGACAGTCCAGAGGATTTCACTAATAATCAATAATGTGCTGAAATTAAATCATTCATATGAGCCATTTTCGACAGAATTTAAAACAAGTTAAGTCTAAAATGAATAAATTTGAGAACATAAGTTAGGAACAACAAATAAATCTGAACAAAAACCTACCTTAAGCAAACCTGAGGACAATTCCAAATTTTCTAAAATTACTAAATATCATACCAAATTATCAATTTTCTATTTTAATATTCAGTGCCTACAAAATAAATTATTGGAACTTATTTCTTTCAGAAAACAAGTATGATATTCTTTGTTTCAGTGAAATTTGGTGTAACGAAGAAAAATAAAACAAAAATTCTCTAAATAGTTATGTCTTGGCAAGTTTCTAATATAAGTTACTTAAATCCTGCAATAACCTTATTACTCCAGATTTAAATAGGTTACATATATCTAACCCAAGTGTACCAATATTGTACTGCTTGCCTAAGTTACATAAACCAGGAAAATCAGGACTCCCTATTGTTTCCTTGTTTCTCAATCAGGTCACTAACTTACCACCTATCAAAATGGTTAACAGAGGAGTTTGAAAATTTACCTATTGCACCACCTTCTCTGTGAATAATTCCAATGATTTCATTAATACGATGAATAGTATTTAGTTGCAAAAAGGTGAAATTTTGATCTTTGATGTTTGTTCATTGTTTCTAAGTGTTCCGATACCACAGACCTTGGACTACCTAAGGATCTACTCGAATTAAATAATCTCAATCAAGATGTAGTAAAAGAATATCTTCAACTCACTAAACTTTCCATGAAACAAAATTGTTTTCGATTTAACGATAATTTCTTCGTACATAAAGGATCAGCAATGGGCAACTCAATTCATTGCCAGTCTCTTCATGAATAGATTCGAGACAGAATCAAAAGAAGAATTCGAGTATTTACCTAGGGTTTGGCTTAGGTAAGAGGATGATATTTTTGCAGTGTTTGATACAAAAGTTGCTGATATTGACAACTCTGTTTCTAATTAAACAGTCGATTCACGTCAGTTAAATTTACATATGAAATTGAAAACTCTGGGCAACTACTTTTTTTAGATTTATTAATAATTAGAATTGGAGAAAATAAATTATAATTTAACATATTATATAGAAAAGATGCCAGTATTTTATGATATATCCCTAAGGACTCTCACCATTCTGTTCAACACAAAATGGCAAGTTTTAATTTTCTAGTCCTTCGTCTATTAAGCTTCCCCCTCAATAAGGAGAGGTTTGAAAAAGAAAAGGCATTGATTAAGGAATAGCTGCGAGTAATGGATATTCTGTAAGTTTAATTCATAAAATAATTAAGAAACGAAAATTTAAAGAGTCACTTTGAAATTCCTCAATCTTTCAAAATGAAAGAGAGAATCCAAAATTTGTTTTGATTCCATTCGATCCTCGATTCACCAGTGGTATTAGTAAGATTTTTAAAGATATAGGTATGGCAGTGGTTCATTCATCGGGAAATAAACTACAACAACTTTTAGGCAATCCAAAAGACAAAATTGAAACAAAAAGTCATGGATTTACGAAATTAGCCGTAAAAAATGTAATTAAGAGTATGTTGGACAAATTAGATGATCAATTCAGACTAGATTCAAAGACCATATGACCCATCTTAAATATGGTAGAACAGATAAGTCTAGTTATGCCCAACGTGCATTTGAGAAAACAGAAAACCATAATACATATGTCTCACATGAAAATAAACTACTACTACTACTATTACTACTACTACTACTACTAGTGCTATTACTGCTATTATAACTTTAAAAAAATTTAATATGTCTCATCATTCTATATTAATTTATCTACGTTACTGTGAAAAAAATAAATTAAAATAAGAAATTAGTGTCAGTAATACTGCCAAAATGAACACCACAGTTTTCTTTAGACCGCTTTTCTGAAAAGTTGTACAAATCGAGATAGGGCCCTTCGTACTGATGGTGAGTATATGCTATTTTAAGGTTTTATTTACAAGTATACATTTAATGTGGGAATTGTTATTTTTTAATTTAACTTTAATTCCCAACTGGCCTAGCTCAATCTGATCCAACAATTGCCCCGCTGTCCTCATGCACGGGGGTGCTGGATCGGCTCCAGACGTAAAAAAAAAATGCTATTGTTTATATAACATCTTAATAAATTGTATTTGATTTGATTTGGAGACAATCATTCAAGAAATGTAATGAGCACATTTAAGAAAGTAACGGACTGGTGATAGGTATAAGGAATTGTTAGGAAATACATTGAGATAATTCAGTGTATCAGGATGATCCCCAGGTAATTTAAGGAAATATTGTGACATACAAAGGTAATAATATAGCTACAAGATTGGGTAATACTGGTTAGTAATTTGCATATTATAATACTGCACACAAAGTAAGAAGCATACACCTTGTTAGAGTTTGATTTATATAAATAAAATAACGTGCTTCACATAGTGGGCAAAGAATAATTTTTCAGTTTTCGAGCCGCAAATTTTGTCAAGGTTTCTCATAAACGTAATTTACTAATTCTCTTTGCACTAATGGATGATATGTGTAGATATTAGATATTATGTAAATAATCAATCATACTGATTGACTGATTAATTTTTCATGCATTCGATAGTACTTTTTTATGCAAAAATAATTTAAAATAATATCACACATATAATAAATATGTCACTGATAATATCGATCCACAATATTGCACAATTTCAATATAAAAAAAACAAATCTTAGTAAAGAAAACTTACCTTTCTTTTTACCCATATTAATTCTTAATCAAAACTGATATATAAGAAAATTTATGTAGTTGACGGCAACTAAAATAAAATTCACAGTATTCACAGGACAAAACAGATAAAAGAATTCACAGTTCACTGCACAGAACAGAAGAAGAGTTCACTGCCTGCAGGACAGAGCTGGGTTTCTGCCTGCAGTAACAGTTATTTTTTAGTATTTGGTAAAACTGGAGATCAATGTTATGATGAGTCATAACACTCATAACTTATGACGTGTGAATCCATACCACAGAGTATACTGTGGTATGGATTGTGTCCATACACAAATACAATTTTTTCTATCGTTGGACATAAACAAAAATAAAATTGTAATTTTTTATGTTTGGATCACATTAGAAGCATTTTTTAGCGGTGAATCGTGTTCAACGACTGTTTCAAACCGTTTTCAATGGTAACGTCAAGATTTTACCGTATCGCTAAAATAAGTAATTTTTAAAAACCGGTTCGTCCAAACGCTACTACTGTCAAATCTTAAATAAATGGGAAATAAATATTATGAAAGAAAAATAGAGAAAGTAAATATTGTGTTTAGCATACATATAACTGATGATATTAACGCCAAACATGCATGAAAACACCGATATTTCTTCCTCACCATCAAGATTGTTTTTAAACCGCTCTCTAGAGAACGGTTCAAAACACAACGAAACTGTTTGAAAAATGTTTGTTCGTGACATCACTCTTTTGACTTTGAAAAATGAATGGTTAAAACATTTCAAACTGTAGGGTCGCTAAAAAATACCTTAGGTATGTTCCTTTTCAGTGTTGCCAACAGTTGATGGACACAGATTCATTTTCATAATAATTTTAAATCTTACTTTAACTAAAGTCACTTTAAATACATTGTATTTTAAATGCAAACGTCAAAATTTAATAGGACTTTAAATTTAAAGCTGATTATGAAAACAGGAGACAATTTATTATAGGTGAGTTCGCGTATTACACAGGGTGTAGGAGTGGCGTAGGAGTGAATTTTGATAACGTGATCATAGGATAGAGAGCAAATAAATGATTATACCCGAACAGAAAATACGCCAGCTATCAAAATAGAAGTTTAACAATTATTTTATCACCCTTTCAACTTTAACAGTTTAAACAAATGGTTGTTGTGTGTTTCAGATCCTTAGATGTTTTGTGCTTTTCAGTTGTTAAAAGTTTCAATTTATTGATTTAGAGAATGAACGGAATTTTAGCGATAACCCACTTCGCTTGAGAAATGATCTTAGAGTATGGATTAATCCAATAAAGAGAGCATTTTGGAAAAAATCGTTTCTAACGTTAAATTTCCTTGGCCAAAGTTAACTCAACCATTAATGCGCATGTCCAGTCTTCAAGTTCCACATCAAGAAGAATATGTTAGTTTAATCTTCTTGATAATACTGGTCTCTATTGCTTTAAACTATAAACTGACAGATGGTGAGACACGATCACCAGAAGTTTTTATAATCATAAAATATAGACCCAACGATGTTGTTTCAGAAAATTCCACTCCAAACGCTAACAGTTTTTCATCCTGATTTTTTTATTTGTTTACCAATCTTTTTCTGTTGTGCTTGTTTTCCCACGACCTTCGATTGTTCCTATTAAAAACTCCTGCCGTAAAAAGGATGATTCATCAGTCCATAATATTTTAGTAAAAAATTCGGAATCTTCATCCAACTTTTGAATCATCTGGCGGCAAAAGTCCAGCCTTTTCCTTTTATGAGCCTCCATTAAAACTTGTACGGGTAAAACTGTATATGGTCTGTAGCTGTTATTTTTTAACGTACGTTAGATTTTGGAATAACTTACCTAATTGATCAACTGCATTATTTATACTACATTCAGAATACAATGTTATAAAAAAGTCTATTCGTGAATAAATATGGATGGGCTTACCTTCGAAATGAAGTAGTATATTTAGCTGTTCTTCCTGGTTTGCTTGAACTACAACCCTCTGCAGATACTTAAGCTACTCCCACTATCTATTCTATAGAGTGTTCTGGCTTTGTGATCCAGTGGCGGTCGGTCCATGGAAGCAAGGGAAGCAGTGCTTCCCTTGGGATTATTTAAAAAAACACATAATTAGAACCTAATTATTATTTATCACATATATTAATCATTAAAATTTACTTTTACCCAATTTCAATAGACACGGCCCTGCTTTTCAGCAGCTGAGATAATGTTGCATGATAAAACCGTAACGATGACGCACTCGATTAATCGAGCCAACACGAACTCGCGCGACTTCGATATATGTAAGCGAGACAACTGTCTCTGATGTAAGTAACTTCTTGAAATGCATCACATCCCCACTTCATAATCTTGATATCTGAGCTGTATAGCATCGTAATACGTTTTATTTTATAGATTTTAATTTCGATTTTAATACCGATTTTAATATTATACTTAATATTAATCTTCCTAGTATTATTCTCAGCTTTTGTGCTATATTTGTAAAAACTTTTTGGTATTTCTAAACCTGTGGTGCGGCGACAAGTGATTTTTAAAACGTTGAATATTAGTGCGTGTGTAAGCAGATTTAGAATTACTTATTAAATTTGGAAGCTGGTCCTAGCACTGTGGAAAATATTATTTGCGTTTGTGTGGTGTGCAATTTGTTGAAAAGGGGATTTTCAACATATTCGTTTCAAGATAAACTGGATATTATTAGAAACGGGAAACCAACACCTGATTTAAAACTCTTAAAAACGAAAAGTTAAATCATGCTATAGGTACTTTAATATTGAAGTGTACAGTGCTAATCAGTGGTTAAGGGGTTGTGAAAATTTGTGTAAATTGTTTTGTTGGCCATGTGTACTGTTCACAAATGAAAAAGGTGTTTGGAATAAAAATGGCTTTTCAGATTTAAACAACATTCACAAAGTGACAAAAAGGCATGGTAAGTGTGAAACTCATTTGCGAGCGGTGCTAAAAGAATAAACATTTGGAAAATTACGAATTGAGCATTCATTAGATCAGCAGTTGAAAGAAAATGTTAAAAAGACTTATTGACATTGTTTGTTTTCTCGGCGAAAATGAACTTAGTTTTAGAGGTCATACTGAATCTCGGAGCGTTGCTAATAGGGGCAATTTTATCAATTTAGTTGATTTATTAGCAAAATACGATACAATTTTAAGTAACCATCTGGAACACTCCACGATATTTCGCGGTACATCAAATCATATTCAAAATGATTTGATTCAGTCGATAAGCAATATTGTTTTAGAAAAGATCAAGCAAGAAATAAAAAAGCTCCTTTTGTTGCAGTTATGTTAGATGAAACAACCGATATTACGAATATTAGTCAGTTGTCAATCGTAGTACGCTACATAAATCCAAATGGCAAAGTCCAAGAGAGCTTTTTTAGGATTTTTAGACGTAACAACGCCATGAATGGCCGCAGCTTTATATACTATAGTTTGTCAGATAGTCGATGATCTACAGTGTGGTGCTAAACTTATCGCCCAAAGTTATGATGGGGCCGCTGTAATGGCTGGTGAATTGGGGGACCTGCAGGCCAAAGTAAAAGAGACTTTTCAGAATGCAAAATTTGTACAGTGTTTTGCGCATCGATTAAATTTAGTTCTAGCTCAATCTGCAGCGTGTCTTAAAGAGTGCAAAGTATTTTTTTTCAAGTATTAGTGGAATGGCTGCCTTTTTCTGAAAATCATCACAACGGACACGAGAATAAAAACTTTTTCAAGAAATTCAACCAGTGAAGAGCGGCTATCAAAATTGTCCCTGTTGACAATAGAAAGTGACTTTGTGAAGGAGATGTCCCAAAATTCAAACTTTTACGACGAAGTTATTTCCGACATCGCAAAAAAGGAGAGGCGGATTAAACCACATTATAAATAGGTAGGTATGTGCATGTTAACTACTTAACTAGCCGGTTCAATTTATAGTTGGCTAGATAGTGCACGATGGCTAGTGTGACTGAACAAACTTTCTATTTCGCTGTGGGTTCAATCCCCGCCACCGGCACTGGCAATGTCGGTGGATATGGTTGTGTGTCTGCGTTTTTTTCATAAGTGTAACCCTCGCCTGTGCAGCTTCGGCTTTGGAATCGGGGGTTGTCTAATTTTTGTGGTGTTTTTATGTTTTATGTTTATTGAGGAGTGGCGGTCCTACAAGTGTACTTTTGTCTGGATATCATAACTTTGCAGCTTTCGACAGTTGCTTTAAAATGAGTATACGGAAGCCACGCCTCTTTTCTTAAAATAATTTTTGCCTCGCTTCGCTCGGGGCCTCGCGCTACCCATCACAATATATCACAAACTGCTTCCCCTGTATCAGAACTCACCGCACGCCCCTGCTGTGATCTTAAAAAGAAGCTGTCTTACGCTTTCTAGGGATATTCTCGAACTCCTTGACAGCAATTCCCTTTGGCAATTTATCGACGTTGAGAAGTTGAGGGAAAAGAAATAAACGGGTACCAACTTTAAAAGAGCAGTATTCGTCTTTGTTTGTAAGTATTTTACATGCGACATCTTTACCATTCATACCGAAGTTATCAATAACATAATTCTGAATTTCTGAAGCTTTAGTACCAGGGTCAACGTCCAACATTTGTTCCACACCAGACAAAGAAACGGATGAGTTTGTCTCATCTTTACCAGTTCCTATTTTTAATTCTGAGCTTAAACGGTTTCGGCCTGTCATTGTTAGTGGAGGCTTGGGATTCCAGATTTTTTTTTCATTGTCATTCCCCTGGTGGAAATAGTTTCTGCAATAATCTAATTTAGTCTTGCAGTGTTCTGAAAAACAATTCCAGAAGAATGAGTAAGTCTAAAAAATTCTGAAACATTCTGAAAAAGTATGAAAAGATCTATGTAAAACTTACTAATCATTTTAAAGACTGCATTTTTACAAGTTTTTGGACTCTTCTAGAATACTTTTTTCAGAATTAATCAGATCTTTCATGAAAATTTAGCTAAAGTAAAAGTAAGACTTTTTCAGAGTTAATCAGTAAAATTTAAAACATTTCAGATTTTCGAAAAATTATTTACTGTAGGTTTTATCATATTTATTACTTCTCGTAAGGAATATAAAAACTTGATAGGAGGAGGGTTATTAGTAAAAAATATTGTTTATATTCTATACATTTTTAAATTTTATTTACAGATTTTTTTTAATAATTAATTATATACGGTTAAAATATACGAACTGTTTTTATTAAATAATTATTACAAGGCGATAATTATTATTATTATAATATATATAATACAAAGAAATACTTACAAATAAATATATAATACAAAATATTTCAAAAACATTTAGGAAATACTTAATATAATACATATAATTCAAATTATTTCAAAAACATTTAAGGAATACACTTAATAAAATGTTATATAATACAAGTGATTTTAAGAAATATTAACGAAATACTTTTAAGATAAATATAATATAAACTATTTCGAGAATATTTAATTAATACTAATAATAAATATATATAGTACAAAATATTTCAAAAACATTTAAGAAATACACGTAATAAAACATACAATATTAATACACAATTTATTCTAAAACCATAAGTCTATCGCGTCTAGCACAGACTACACAGAGGTTCTCTGTGGCGTCTAGTCAGTCATAATCAGGGGTTCTGATTGGCCATCCTAAATCGAATGATGCATTCTTGCGCATGCCATCACCCCACTTTCAATTTCACTTCTACGTTCCACGTATGATGCCAACTTTATCTATGATGACAACAGCTAATGTAGAAGAGGTGCCTTTTGTGTTCGTTTATAAAATAATAGTGTAGTGTTGATTGTTAGGATTATATCGATATAAACAAAAGCACGTATGTCCAATCGAAAATATTGTAAAAAGTACAGATATATCCGGAGTTATGTGAAGATTAATAATAATGCATGCCCACTTGTTTTACCAGCAACGGCTTTGGCGGTGCAAGATTTGGAATTTTTGGAAATGAAATGAATGCTGCTACTAATGATAGAAATCAAGAATGCTCTGTGCATCATGATCCAAACGATCCAACTTTATCTGAAATACTTTGTATTATATATATTATAATAATAATAATTATCGTCTTGTAATTATTTAATAAAAACAGTTTGTATATTTTAACCGTATATAATTAATTATCAAAAAAAAATCTGTAAATAAAATTTAAAAATGTATAGAATATAAACATTAATATTTTTTTTACTAATAACCCTCCTCCTATCAAGTTTTTATATTCCTTACGAGAAGTAATAAATATGATAAAACCTACAGCAAATAATTTTTCGAAAATCTGAAATGTTTTAAATTTTACTGATTAACTTTGAAAAAGTCTTACTTTTACTTTAGCTAAATTTTCATGAAAGATCTGATTAATTCTGAAAAAGTATTCTAGAAGAGTCCAAAAACTTGTAAAAATGCAGTCTTTAAAATGATTAGTAAGTTTTACATAGATCTTTTCATACTTTTTCAGAATTTTTTAGACTTACTCATTCTTCTGGAATTGTTTTTCAGAACACTGCAAGACTAAATTAGATTATTGGCAGAAACTATTTCCACCAGGGTCACATCATTTGAGTTTTTGTCACATTACTCTGATCCTTTAGTTTATTATTTAAACCAGTAATAACTAACTTTTGTTGATTTATAACGTTAGACTGATCTTGCACAAGAGAAGTAAGATTTTTTAATGTCGTTTTTTAAAGATATACCTAGTTCGACAGTTGGTACTTCCGTTAAACACTGTTTCAAGAAGCGCAAGTGATAAAACCTGAAAGTATAAATGTATTTTTATACTCTCAGGATAAAACACTTTTTTAAACACTTAATCATCGATTGTTCAAGTTCATCGAATGAAATTTCAATTTTTGCTTTATTTCGTGTAGAATATCTACACAAAATATCAGTATATTTTTTTTAATAAAACACTAAAAAACAACAACTTTCAGAGCGCTTAAAATATGTCTACTGACGTCTACTGTATAACATAAAATAGTAATACACAGAATGCACTTTCCACACAATTTCAAAATAATATGTGCGATCATTAACGTTCATCGAACGTTCATTTTATGACCATGAACATTCAGACATTACGTGAACTTTAAAGGAACGTCCAGCGGACATTCAGTGCTATTATGGGGATATTTGATAAAATACTAATTATTGTATGCTTACTATCTGAATCAGTTTAATGAGTATTTTTTTACACCCGTTGTTTAATAGAATCGGCTCGTCTTTAACCTGAACGATTTGTTTGAGTGCTTGTTTGTTAGTACATCTACTAATTCTATAGTAATTTTTCACAGAAAGTTTCACGTTTCGGAAATCTTTGAAGCTACACTGAAAGAAATTTCTACTAACCATAAATAAAAATTCACTACCCCAAAACAATATCTACATTAAATAGGCTCCAAATAGACTGCTTTGCAATCGCAACAAAAACGATTTTGCTAAGACGCACTTATTTACCGATAAAAAAAAGTTTTTCTAAATATTTATTTATTGCTGTAGATTGATAACTTTGCTATCAGAGCGCTATTTTAACCTTAATAGGTTTATTGTTACAGTTAATAAGCTCGTATTTTTTACACCATTACTACCTACCTTGCAACCAGAAAAAAAGCTTTTCCTGCCGCTAATAAATGACTTTGTAACCACTATATAGCTTACACTATATAAATAAATAAGTACTTAGTAATGACAGCAAATACTTCTTCTTGTCCTGGTAATCTCACTTTGTAAACATTGGATAAATATATACTGGATCTAGCAGAATTTTATTTCTGCCATTAGAAAAAAATTGCTACCATAGAAAGAATTTTTGCAAGTCGTAGAGTATTCTGTGAGCACGCATATGAGGGTGATTGGTAGGTCGATGTATTCCTTTGAAGGCGTGTTAGTGGCGAGCTATTTGCAATTGATTTAACCATAATATCTATTATGCAAAACTCGATAGTTTTTGAGATATTTTAATTATTAGTTTACAGACTACAAATTATGTAACAAAAATTATGTTAAATCCTTTGATAAGATAAAAATACAAGAGCTCACTTGTTGTAAAAATTATCTACATTAAAATATCTCAAAAACTATTGGATTTTGCATAATGGATATATTCGTTTTGCAAATGAACTCTACTAACACGCCCTCAAAGAAATATGTCGATCTACCAGTCACCCTGTATCTAGGTGATTATTACTAAGAACTTTAACAACTGTTAGATGTCAACAAAATAAAGTTTTTTTTGTATATAGTATGGGTATAAATTTTCCATTGGGGTTTTTGATACAAGATATCGAAAAATATTTGTCTTTTTTTTTCTGAAACTAAAAATTATTAGTTATTATTTATATTTGGTATTAAATATATATTAGGCTGCATCTATTTGATTAACTCGTTTTTTCTACACGGTAACTAAATTATCATATTTTCAAAAAACCCAAAAAACTACTTTTTTTGATACCCTTTATTTCAAAAATGATGGCCTCTACGGAAAAATTATACCACAAAATACTCTCATATATATATAAGCATAATATATGCATATATATATATATATATATATATATATATATATATATATATATACACATATATATATATATATATATATATATATATATATATATATATATATATATATATATATATATATATATATATATATAAAAATAACATAATAAAGATAGTGAAACTCAACATGTACAACTTAATATTAATATGAAAACACGTTCTCTAACAATGTTTTGACCCAAAGAAATTTTAATAGCACTCCCGCAATGCGAAGATAGGTTCAAATTGATGTTAAAATTTTTCGGTTAGTAATATTGAAAAACAAAAACATTTGGTTCATTGTAAATATCATAGATTTAATATATAAAATTACAGGCAATAGTGATGCGTTTTTTTAACCAAGAAAATACGAATATTTTATTTGGTGTCATTTTATGGAACTAAATAATCGTATTTTCCAGATTAAAAAAAATACGCATCAGTATTGCCTGTAATATTAAATCTACCTATATGGTATTTAGAATGGACTGAATGTTTTCATTCGTCGATATTACTAACAGAAAAATTTGAACAGCAATTTATAAATTTAAGTTGGATATTTGGTGAAAACGCAACCAAATGATTCATTTAAGGAAACAAAATAATAGATATACATATTTTAGAATCATTGATTTATTATGCGTAAGTATATAGAACTAGTCATAGGTACCTACCTAAAATGACAAATATCATATTAAAATGTAATTAAAATAGTCATTATTATTTCTTCGAATACTTGGACATATGTAGTCTTTAAGGCTCCAATCTTCTAATCTCGACTTGTAAGTAAATCTTTCACTATGGAAAATAGAATTGCGAGTATCCGAATAACACTTTATTTTATAAATGCACGAAGTAGTTACGGTTCCAGTAAACATTTTATAGAGAACAAATCATACTTCCTAACAAAGATCAACTCTAATATTCTTAATGGCGTCAAACAGTCTACGCGTGCGTCGCCTACAAACAAAATGTCGAATTAGCAAGCGCAGATTTATGGTTATTATAACAGATAGTCTACTAACCGTAAGTATGTGCTTTTTAACCGCTAAAAAAGTCAATCTCAACTAAAGGCACTTATTTACCATATGAAAACACTTAGTTATCCTTAATAAAAAAAAACAAAAAAATATTTGTTAGTTTAAGTACGTGCTGTTGTTGGGATAATTAGTCAAAAATTTAAGGTTGCAAAAGCTCATTAGCAATACAGTTTGTCCTATGAGATGATGGTAATATAGTCTTAAAAAAAATACTTATGGATAGGTAATGCAGATCATTTTAGCAAAACATTTTATTTGATCGATTTCCCTCAGTGTATAAAACCTTGCTTGCATATTATTTGTAATGTATAAAATTGTTTCAAAAATTGCCAAAGTTTTGAAACATTCGTCATTCTGTATAAATAATAAAAAATATTATTCGTGTAAAATCAATGAACTACTTTTTCATGCACGAAAATACAAACATTTGTGTTTTCTTTACTACTTTTCTTGTAAGCTACATAAGTGTCGCAAGAGAGAACAAAAAAGCACACAAATACTTGCTAAAATTTATACGTTAATTCCTAACTTCAACGGACGTAAACTGGACAGTTATTGACAGTGACATTGACAAAATTATTATTATATTTAGGCAATGATTCGAAATTATTAGTATAGATGTATTTTACAAAGAATGTATGCGTACCAATATCATGCAAAAATAAAACATATAGCAGAGCCAGAATTTGGAAGGGCAAAAAGAATACGTGTATGGGTAAATGGAGATTTTTACAATAATAGTTATGAAATTTACATAAATCCAAATCGCCTTCGTACATGGAATTCGATTTTACTGCATTTAACAAGTGCATTAAATACAAATTTTGGAGCCGTACGTAATTTAGTGTCTGTAAAAAAGTAAAAAGTGCATTAAGTGCTTTGCTGATCTAGAAACCAATGGTAAATATATTGCTGTGGGTTATCCCAACCGTATAAAATTTGAAAAAGATAGGTAAGTAATCGGTAAAATTATCTTAATTTTTTTATTAGAAGTACGTTAAAAAAGAACAAGAGTCAAAATTACCTAATAGATGATTATAAATTATTCAACCGACAAAGTAAACATTAAATTTATTCGAACCAGCAGTAACAAATGGTGACTTTAGAAGGCCTGAACTGAATCACGACTTATTGGTGACCCATCAATAAATTAATTAAAGAATAAATAGTAATAACAAGCTTCTAGCTACATTACCAGTATTATTAGAACATTAGTCAACTTGAAATCTAGACTTGAAAGTCTCCTAACATTGTAGGCTAGCAAGTTACTCTAAAAATCATTCAGAAAATGTGTGACCGACTAATCGCGTTCGGTAGGCTAATTTAATTTTTAATTGATAGTATACATTAAATGGAAGACGACTGTGTATTTTTTATTTATTCCTAAGCAGGGAACTTTGTAATATTCGATTATGTAAATTTAAATGATTCAAAGAACAAATTCATCTAGGTGGCTCGGTGCACGTGTTGAAGTAGTGCTGGCAGCGATGGAGGTAATTTGCAATGGACGGACTCTTTTCGATTGCTAAATGATACCACAATGAATTTACCGAAGTACGATATGCTTTTGACTTATTCTTAGGTTCATATAAAGCAGCCACGAAGGTCGTCACTGCATATGTGGCCATTTCAATAGACAACCATACCCATCATGGCAATCAAACGAGGATCTGACTCCAACATTCTCTTCAATGCTTGAAATGCAGATTTGTTGCTAATGCCCAACAGAGATGACGCCATATCATATCCAGTAAGAGCATGTATAGCTTGAAGAACAGCAGATAGCTTGGGCGTGGGTCCTAATTTATTTACGAAGTTATTATTTATTGACAGAGGTAACTACGATGATCAATAAGATACGTTGTTCTACCAGTAAAAAACTTTCGAATTGTTCAATTAACAGAACCCATACATCTGCATCAGGTGACTCAACAACTGCAGGATAATTATTCGAATTGTGTTCATGGTTTGCTTACATGGTACAGAAGACGGGTATCTATCTAAATGATGCACTGAAATTCGGGATGTATAATGAAACTCGGCAGTGGTAAATATGAGAGCTTTCACGTTGTTCAAGACCGCCATCGAAAACTATTTTTTTTGTAACTGCATACAAATCTCGTCAAATAGGATTTATTTTCGTCACCGGGTAATACTTTTTTCCAGTAAGTCAGGGTCCCGCAACCTTTTACATAAAATTTATTTCATCCACACACACATGAGATTTGCCTTAAAGTTAGAAATTTCTGAAAAAGAGAATTTTTTAAGACACTTATTTTAAAGAGACGATTATACCCTACAAGTTCTGTTTAAAACTTTTTTGGCAACGATGCATTGGTTTTGCATTATCACGATAAATATTGAAAGCGATGCGTCTTTCGAAACGAAAAGATGGTATTTTAACGAAGTTTTAAAAATCGATTAAGATGATAATATATGAATTAATTGTACACCGGACATCTCGAGCTCGAACATGTCTCTAAAAGAATTTGAATAAATTTAAACCTAACGAGTCATTTAAATTTACATAATCGAAAAAATTACAATATTTCTCGAGCGTCATTTTCAGGGCGTCTCAATCAATCCTCTGTTGTAAGTAAAATGGACAACACCTGAATGTTTTAGGAACATCTTTTTTTGTAATAAAGAAGCGTGTTTGGGATATCTTTTCTGGCAACATATCCTCCACCATTAAATAGATTACATTTATAGTTAATCAGGAGTGAAGCCAATGAGTCGTGTCGGTGGAAGAATTATTTTGTGTTTCATTAAAGGCGAGATGGTGTTGAATAGTATTTGTGAAAATAGCTAAGGTTGGTGTTTAGTTCTTCGTTATTACAGAAATTAACAATTGAAATGTTGCAATTTTGAGGCTTAAGAGCAAGAGTGAGGGAAGGGGATAATGGATGAAAATATTAAAATTAGTTGTCAAGAAAGACTTCAACAGATTGTATTCTCGACAATGCCCCCGATTGTACTGGTTTGGGACTTTTCAGTTACGAACCAGCATATCGAGATTATTTATTTATCAACTGATGTAACATTGGCATATTTGGCTATTTGGCATTTAGTCTGTGAAAACTTTTGCTGCTGTTCCTCAATTATTGAAAGGAAGAACTACTAAATCGGGATATCATTCAAGACATTCTTGTGAAACTTTGTCCATCGATTCATAACCGGGAAAGATCGACCAGGCATCGAAACAGCATAGCCATTTCGCAGAGCCTATAATACGATGTGGTGGTATTATATCTGGCTATCTCTCACATACTAATTAACAACTGCATGTTTTAATATATATGGAAAGAATTCCTCAAAAGGAATGCAAAAATACAACTTATTGCATATTTTGATTAAACCGTAGAAAAAATATTTTATAGTACCAATATCTCATTTACGTTGTCCACAGTATATTCACGTAAATGAAATATTAGAGACTTTTATTAAGTATGACTGTTGTAGACATATCTAAGGCGCATTTCATATTTATATGCGGGTCGGTGAAAAAGGCCTTAGTCTTTCAGAATTTTAAATAATTGAAACACCTCCGATGGATATGAAATAACAAATTCTCTAGGTCCATTTCATATAAATGATTTCATCGATTTTCAGAAAAAAATTTAATTTCAGTTATTAATCTACAGGGTGGGGCAATAGTGCGTCCGACTTCGATATCTCGAGTTCTATGATAGCTAGAAACTTCATTTAAAAACATAAGTAAACTAGACAAAAAAAGTCTATAACCGAATAAATTGTTTTTGAATATATGTAGGACGAACATTTTTTGTACGTACATTCCTATGGCTGTTTGTGACCATTTCCAATTTATTAAACAATAACTGCAAAGTTCAGCAATACAAATTGAAAATGAGGGTTTTTTTCAAATAATTCAAGAGAAGGTATTATAATAAGCGTGTTACATGATGCCCATCAAAACATTACACCAACAAAAATCCAAAATTAGAAGAAAAGGATAATAAATGCTTTTAGAAGTATCACTCCGGCAATTATATGAACAATAGAAACCTCATTTCAAAGACGCATAGAAATGTGTGTCAATAAAAATGGGCAACATGTGGAGCAGTTTTTATATCTTCTCTTGAAAAAAAAAAATTATAATTTTTGCAGTTATTGTTCAATATTTTTCAATAAATCGAAAATGGTTACAAATAGCCATGGGATGTACAGACAAAAATGTTCGTTTTTCAATTCTACATCACATCGTCTAAAAATATACAAGGTGTTCCATTTAAAAAAAATTGAGAAAATTCAGTTCAAATAATAGTAAATTTAAGAATTATTTTTGGCCACCTTGTATACTTTTCGGAAGTAAAAATGGCTGAGTGCCATCACACAGATGTCTCATAACTGGTACTAACATATTCTTTCTTAAAATCGAAAATTGTTCTGATATACATGGCAGTCCATTTAAAGAAATGTTAGTTGACCCTGTAGATTCGTCTTGGCTCACCCTGTGTTATTCTAAAATAAATTCCGGTTATAGACTTGTTTGCCTAGTTTATTTATTAAATCACATTTCTAACTATATGATAGTTACATATCGAAGTCAGACGGACTATTGCCCCACCCTGTATATTAAAGGATCCCTATTTTCCTTTGTTATTTATTGAATGAATATAGTGTCGTATAATCAATCATTTTAGGTATAAGACTATTGCTAAAAATGAGGCAAAACCAAAAAAAAAGAATGTGAAAAAATTTTATTCTGGAAATATGGACATAGCAGAAAAAAAATTTTGGCTTGAAACCAAAAGAAGAAACTTGACAATAATTTTTCTCTTAGTAAATGGCCGACTGTGCCAGAGCCCTACTAAAGCAGTTTTAACTGAAACTGATTTAATAATGTGGGACATGGTCCTGGAATATTTATCAAAAATGTTGGATGTCCCAGATGGAATTCAATAGTGAGTATAATAAATAAGGATTTTTTGTTATGTGTTTTTAATATACAGTGTGTCCGTAAAGTATAGAATAAATTCATTATATTTTAAACCAAAAAATATTTAGAAAAAATCGTCAGACACGTCAATTTTTAATTTCAGTTGCGCACTTTATTCTTTATTTCTTTTGTTATGACGTCATCACTGTTTCCGTCATGGCGTCATCGAAGATTTTTAAATGTAACACCCTGTATATTTCTCCATTTGGATTCTGCTTCAACAGCTGATTCCAAATATGTATCACACTTAGGGTCTAAAATTGATAATTTGGAAGATACGGCCATTTAAAAAAAAAAAAAGAAAAAAAAAGTAAAATAAACACGTTTTTTATTAATTTTTTGGAGTATGCTGGTTTTTCTTTTTTTGGTTTTTTTTTGTTTTATCATTATCGTCTTTGACAGTGGATCACTAAATAATATTTTACCGCAGTAGTGGTTTCTCAATAATTGTTGTCGATTTATTTTATTTTATAACATGAGCGTATCAGTAAAGCAGAAAATTGAAATTTTTACGATGATTGGGTATTGGGAAGTCAACAGGAAGTATGTTATTTATTTAATACTAAATATCCAGAACGATTCATAACTCAATCGACAGTGAGTAAAATTGAAAAAAAAATTAGAGACTGGTACGGTGGAAGATTTACCCAAAACAGGTCGCCCAGGTGTTGACGAGGACACAAAATTAAATATTTTACTGGCTGTTGAAGAAAATCCGCATACCAGCTTTCGCCAGGTTAGTCGCGATTATTATGTTACTAAACCGTCAGTACATACAGTATTAAAATTAGAAAAATGGCATCCCTTTAAGATTCAGCTTGTGCAAAAACTATGATGATCCAGATCGGAGGATACAATTTTGTGAAACAATGATGAATATGTGCAATGGTGATCCTTTTCTGATAAAAAATATTACTTTCTCCGATGAGTGCACTTTCAAATTAAATGTTGAAGTGAATCGTCATAATTAAAGCTGCAAATCGTTTCTGTGTATCATGGTCGTAGAGAACAGATGTACTTCTGTCGCCGGCATTCACCTTGACCGCGAAACTTTTTCTCCAGTCCAGTCTATTATTAGCTTTTGAGTTGTGCACACGTTAAATCACTTGGGCGTATTGCATATTGTTTTTGTGTTTTTATTTTATTTGTTGTACTGTATTGTTGATATTAATTTAATAATAAAGCATGGCAAACGTCGCAGGGGTAGAAAACGGCCATTTGCTGACAAAGTGAATAAATTCATAGGTGAATTCCCGGATTTATTCTATGATGGTGCTAAAATAATTTGTAAAATGTGCGAGAAAGATTTGATGTGCTGGGATAAGCGTGATTGTGGACTTCACGTAAATAGTGTACACCATAAAAATAAAAAAAAATGGCGTGCTCTCGACAACACAGTTTATGTTTGATTTACTTTTGATTTACTATTAATGCTGATTGCCTGTGATGTTCTGCTGCACATACTCGATAAACAACCATTTCGAGAGTTCTGGAATAAATACAATGCCCAGGTGATGTTACCAAGTCACACAACGTTATGTAACTATCTACCAACTGTACACGTAGACATGGTAAATAAGATGAAATGTGAATTATAAAATACACGGCTGTGGTTATCTGTTGATGAGACAACAGATTGTAAAAAAAAAATCTATTTTAAATGTTATAGTACGAGTACTGGACCCACTTAAACCGACAGTTCCACTGTTACTAGCTAGCAAAAGACTAAGTCAGTGAAGTGTTGATGTTTATGACTGATGGCGCCGTGACAATGCGTTCGGTAGGCCGTTCTTTGCAAGAACAAGGTTATACGTTTATACATGTTACGTGTAAAGTGCATGCTTTACATCTTGTGGCAGAAACTATTCGAAAAGGTTTTCCAGAGGTGGATGCATTAATAGCAAGTACAAAGTGTTTCTTAAATCTCCTAAACGTCTCCGTGCATTTCATAGCAAGTGTCCCGGTTTTCCTGAACCACCACAGCCGATTCTTACACGTAGGGAAACATGGTTGCAGGCAGCTTTTTATTATGCTGAATATTTCCAACAAATAAAAGCTGTGATACTACAATTCAATCCAGATGAGGCTGCAGCTATTAAGGAAAGCCAGACAAAATTCGAAGATATTTCCGTTGAAATAGCTTTAAAAAATATTGCGAAGAACTATAAACCATTACATGAAAGCATAAAAAAAATTAGAAAACAGTGCGTTGTCGTTAGCGGAGTTACTGCAAATAGTGGACGAAGTAAATCTACTGCTACTCGCTATAGGTGACGCACCAAATGAGCGCGTTAAAGAAAAGGTCACAAGTGTGTTAAATAAAGACACCGGTTTTACCAAATTAAGACAAATATGTGATGGTGCAGCCCCAGATCCGTAAAGTGCGTTCAAATACTATTTTACGTATGCGTGTATTACATCAGTAGATGTCGAACAGTCGTTTTCAAAATATAAGAATATATTTTTACCAAAGCGAATATCACTCATGGAGACAACCATAGAAACATACCTGATGCTACAAAATGGCTACACATCTTCCCCAGTTTGTGATAAGCAGTTCATCAAGCTAGTTAAGAGTGTAAGTTTTACATACATTGTTATAAATTGTAACAGTTTATTGTTTCTCGTATTAGTTAATTTCGCGTACGCCACTGTCCCACGGAACATTTTTGACAGCCCTAGTTATAATTGTGGAAAGGAAAACCCTCGATGGATGCGGGAGCAACACACATAGTATCCACAAAAGGTAAATGTGTGGGGGGAATTGTAAGAAATAGAATCATTGGCCCCTATTTTTTTCGATGGAACCGGATCATCTCAAAGTTGTTAAATTTATTCCCCAATAGAATTAATCTCGAAAATGTTGACGAAAGCCTGTGGTATCAACAGAATGGTGCGCTTCCCCATTATGCAGTAGACGTTTTGGAAGGTGTTTTGACCAAATATTTCTGAACAGGTGGATTGATAGATTTTATTGACACTAATTAACATTTCTATTTCTAAATGTCTGACTATAAGTAAGCAGCTTAATGAAAATAAGGAATGCTTTCGCCTGATAGTCATCCAATTAACAGCAGTAAAAAAATGTTGTTCCTAAGCTGTGCGACATGTAACTATCACCCATTTTTTGTAGTTTGTTTACAATATTTGGTGATACTATAGATGACCCCATGACTTACAACATGGATATCTATACGTAGCAGTGCCGTTTAATGAAAAATTTGAAAAACTGGATTATATGAAAATTTTTAAAGAGTGGGAACCTACAAGAATGTATTTATAGAATCCGAATTAAGAAATTAATTAATTTTTACAATATATGTACTTTTAGGGTTGGATATGGTATACGACGTGCCACTGGTGTAGGTGACAGATTTGCTGTTAATAAAAAGGGTAAACATTTTAAAATTCTTATTGTGTCTAGTTATAATCTTCTTCGACTAGAAATGAGGTACGAAAAGTATTTTTGTGAACTACACAGTTATATGCAGAAGTTTAGACAATTTTTTGTATATGTGGCCATACCAATTTTATTTCCTTTGCATTTGCTTTATGCATTTGCAATGTTACACTCAAATTAATTTAAAAAATACAGTATTCTCTCTCAACTGAGTCTACTGGACAATGGGCCACAGTGTGGAATCTCCCCCTCGTGAGAATTTTCGATACATACTTTTTTTGCTCTTACCAACTTTTCAAACAAATATTAAGATTAAGTCCATATTTTAAATAATTCAAATGACTACTTTATAAAAGCTTGTCCAGATGTAAATACAAAAGATAGTTATAATAGCAACAAACATTGTGACGCATCTATTTATATCTTATACACAAATGAAATTTCTAATATAACTGACGAATATTTAGTTCTACATGCTGATGATATTAAAGTAATATTTAGTGAGAGTAACAAAGAATTATTAATAACCAAAGTCACTAATATATTAGAATTATTTGATGACTTTTTCATTTAATGATTTTCAGTTAAATATTAAGAAAATACAGACATTGCTCTTTACAAATAGAATTAATGAAAACATTACAATAAAACATAAAGACGAAAACTTAATTTCTATTGAAAACGTAAAATTCTTTGATATGCATATAGATAAACAGTTAGACTGGAAGGTAGGTACATATTAGATTACTTAGCAAAAAACATTGTCAGTTACTGTTGTGCATTAAAGGTAATTTCTAAAAATATAAAGTACTGATGCAGCACTTTCAGCATATCATGCATATAAAAACTCCAGAATAAAGTATGGAATTATTTTTTGGGGAAATTCTGTTGATATGCAAAGAATATTTGTACTACAAAAAAATGCTTACTTTGTATATACATGATCTCTTTTAAAACTGTGATAGAAAACATGATTACACAACCAGAAATAAAAATGATCTTATATCTGAAAAATGTAACTATCCATAATAATATACCTATACAAAAAAAGTACTGAATTCAGTATCATAAGAATATACAACAGTTTCCCCCTTACTCTAAGAAATCTTCCAAGAAACAAACAAGCTTTAAAAAACTATTTTCTCAATAAACTGTACTGTAATATACAAGATTTCTTTTGTGATAAAGACAAAGATCTATTATATATCTATCTATCTATCTTTCTATCTATCTACCTTTTTTTTCGCGGGGGCGTAGGAGTAGCAAGCCACCCACAAGTGGCTGTCCAGGCTTTCTCGTCTTTTAGCGTAGTAGGAACAAGGC
>JANEYF010002184.1:0-46826 GCA_029963845.1 Rhamnusium bicolor | reverse complement strand
ATGTTGTCACAACATTTTGGGTGACACATTATGGGTGAAAATGTGGCAAAACAACAGAAGAGACATAATGAATGAAAGAAGAAAAAGGTACAATTTCGGGAAAATTTTTTTATTGCATTTTCTGACGAATCTCGACAAATTATAATGAAAAACATAACTTTATGAAAAAAATCTGTCCGCATGTCTATAGTATCACGATAGCAACCACAGTTTTTTGATATAAAGCTTTCAAATTTGGTACCTTCTTCTAAAGGCCAATGAAAAATTCTGTAATGAGCAAAATTGGCCAGCTGACAGGGGGTTCATGGGATTCAAACTTTTTTGTATTTGACTTATAAAAAAATATATTCTTGATGAAAAATTATAAATCATGTCTACTATATCAAGCGAATAGAATATATTTTTCAAGTACTTAAATGCGCTGATGTACACTGAAATATCTCATAGGATTTGGCCTCATAAAATGGGGTTAGGATAAATTTAACAGTTTGACATTTTGAAGATCTAATTTAGTTACAAAAATGTCAATATCAACCACAAAAAAATATTGAAAATATATGACATGAATTATTATTATGAAAGTATCGAACAACGCTGATAATTAATTATTTAAAAATTTAATGAAATATTTTAAAAGTTTATATTAAAATTTAATTGAGGTAAGAGTGAATAATTAAAAATAGAATAGTTTTCTTAAATCAGGTTGATATATACTGGTATAAGAGGATTATGTGCTGTGCACATCAAGATGTTTTATTATATATTTTTGGTCGACATCTGACAAATAATCCAAATTTTTTAAATTTCCGTTTAATCTTTTGTATTTTTTTTTGCTGGCTGCATCTTTTTTGAGTATTTAAAAACATGTTTTTTGGAACCCTTTTTTATTAACAAAAAAAAAAAAAAAAAAAAAAAAAAACCACAAATGCATACATATTGATCGGCTGTATAACAGTTTTCATGATTTGGCTAAGAATGATTTTTGTGCAGAAATATAAACTTTAGCTGGTTAGAGTTTAATACTTACAAAAATTATAGCATTCACTTATAAGATTTCGTGTTTCATTCATTACAAGAAATTGATTTTTTTGTGTATTAATATAATAATAATAATAAATGTCTTTACTTCTGATCAATATAAAAAAGGCATAATAATACAGTTTTAGTATACCAGCACTTTGAAATAATCCGAAATCTCCAGGGAGAGTTCACAAAATTGTGCTCATCCACTTAACCATTGTATTTGTGAAAAATTAGATATCAGAAAATACATAGATACTCTTAACCTAACTTAAAGCTAAAGTCAGAAAATTAAAAAACAAATTAAAAAAAATAAGAATTTGATAGTAATGTTAGCGGCGTTTGCATATTTATATTAATTCAAATGGATTTATGATATAATTAATTAATGAAATGAAAAAAAAAAGTCAAGTTTAAAGTAAAATATATTCATACACATTTAAATAATCTGATTATTTATTTAGTAGACTCATCGTGACACTTTTTTAAACTGGAACGAGTTTAATTTTTTGAACTGTTCAGGCACATCATTGTGAGATTTATAGATATTAAATTTAAAATATCATTCAAATAAAGCCGTAATGTAAGGGGGCGGGATGTAACAAGATTTTTAGATCTAACATTAATATCATGGTTATCACTGCAAAAGGAAATTTTTTTCATACAAATGTGATGGTTGTTTGCTTTTATAATATAAGCAGAGTTTATGAGACACTCGGGTCATATTTCCTTATGCCGAATATAAATCTAATACAGAAATTTTGCAAACGCTGTATTCTAGTTACATAGTCTTGATCGAGACAAGGGCCGTAAACAGGCGCAGAGAATGTAAATTACGATAGAATTAATGTTTCACAGAGCATTTTTCTAGTGTCCTAATCAAGACTTACTCAATGAGGGTAGAGAACTTTAGCGCCGTATATACCTTTTGAATAGTTTTAAATATATGGTCATGAAACTCCAGTGACTGATCTATTAATAAACCTAAATTCTTAGCAGATTTAGAGAAGTTAGGCCTCTAGTACCATTAACATTGACATTTAGAATTTCTGTTAATGTGGAGGTCTCCGACTTTTCTCCAAGTATAATCGCTGCTGATTTTTTTGTGTTAAAAATGAGGCAATGACTTGAGGAAATAGATGTCTTTTCTAGGTCAAAATTTATATTAAATTATGCTGTTACGTAATATTTAATATAAATGAAAGGTATAATTAAGTGTCGTCAGCATACATATGACCATTACTGTACTGAAGATATTTTGCAAACTAACTGGTATAAATTGTAAAACAGAAGAGGTCCTAGGATAGATCCTTGAGGAACCCCTGATAAGTGTCTTGAATCTGATATATTACCTTTTAGTGTAACACATTGAGTGCGCTCAATTAAATATGACTTTAATAACTGTAAGCCTTCAACACCTATCCAACAAGATCTAAGAATTGCAAATAAAATATTATGATCGATAGTGTCAAAAGCTTTGCTAAAATCTAGCAGCACAAGAACAGTACATTTTGCATGGTCGATAGCTTGAATGATATCGTCCGTGTAATAAGGCGGTGCGTGCGGTCGTACAGCTACGTCCAGATCTAAATCCAGATTGCGTATCTGGTAAAATGTTATTAGCATCTATGTGTTTTCAACTGAATTTCTATTATTTTCTCTAATAATTTTGACAATCCTGGTAAAATACTAACTGGCCTTAAATCAGATAAGCCTTGATAGTGATAGGACTCGAGTGTGAAAATACTCGAGTGACTCGAGTAAAAATCCGATTGGAGTGACTCGAGTCATATGGCTGTTCAATTCGAGTAAAGTTGTTACACGAGTCGAGTTATTGCTACTGAATCAAGTTTTAACTCGAGTCGAATTGCAATTCGAGTAAAGTTGTTACTCGACTCGGGTTATTGCTACTCGAATCAAGTTTTAACTCGAGTCGAGTTGCAATTCGAGTAAAGTTGTTACTCGAGTCGATTTATTGATATTCGAATCAGTGAGTTACTATGATTCAAGTTTTAAATCGAGTCGAGTTGCAATTCGATTAAAGTTGTTACTCGAGCCGAGTTATTGCTACTCGAATCAGTGAGTTAATATGATTTAAGTTTTAAATCGAGTTGAGTTTGACTAGAGTCTAGAGTTAGGCAGAGTCGAAATCAAACTCGAGGCGAACTATAGTGTAAGTAGTTGGAGATGATTCAGTGGTTTGCTAAACGGTAAGTTTTTAAAGTGTATTTAGGTTTTTTTCTTTTGGAATCTTTCAGCATTTAAAATACTACCATCTAATTTCAACATAAGTTTGAAAAATCGAGAGGATAAACATAAATCATAATAATTGAAATACAAAATAATAAATGGACCCAGGTCAAATATTATTTTTCCGGCAAATCAACACATTTCAAATACAAAATTAAATATTTAATTAACATTGTATATAAAATGACATTTAAAGAAAGCCAACAATTTTTTTTTTATATTAAATTAACATTAAATTAAACTCTTGTTTAGCACAAAATATTAAATAAATACAGTATTTAATATTTTTAATACACACCGATTACGGTTTTTTATTTATTTCGAACTAATTGAATCGAAAAACAAATCTTTATGAACATGAATGTGCCAGTTTGATTACTGCAGTCGTGTGAGTCTTGATTTTAAAGAATTCTAAGTTCTAATTTCTAATTTTCTAATACGTCGTAATAACGTCGTACTCGTATATAACAATTGTAGGTTTGTAGGTAGAGGCGATTTGTGATAGTTTTCTGACTATAGAGATGCGAGTATTACGGGAGCTCTGCAATAACAAACGTTCTGATTGAACAAGCGCATCTCTATAACAATGTGCGCATGCTTCTGATAGTTTCAAACGGTTGGAAACTGCTCTACGAACAAACCATTTAATTAATAATTATACAATCTGACCTACAAATATGAAACAACAAACCTGGAGAGGAATTCCCGATCCCGATGACCCGATGATATAGTAATTAATTAGTGATTTCATTCATGGTTACATATTTTCATCTTTATTACTTTTACAAGATTAGTCAACAACTCCTGTATTTTAGGAGGTGTTGGATTAGTGCCTTCAGTGCCTTCATGTAAATAATCTTTAATATTTATATTATATAAACAAATCACACTGGCACTAAAGAATATTTAAAAATATTAAGAAAACCATAAACAATTAAATTAAAGAAAGTTGACTCGAGTCAAAAAGCGCCTCGATTCAAAAATTGACTCGATTCAAAAAATCTACTCGTGTCAAAAAGCGACTCGAGTCAAAAGTCGAGTAGATTTTTTGAGTTTTACTCGACCTAACTTTTGACTCGAGTTTTATAACAATGAAACCGAGTTTCAACTCGAGTAAATTCGAAACCTACCGAGTTATTCGAGTGAAAAAAAGTCACTCGAGTCCTATCACTAAGCCTTGAGGCTCATTATGTTTCGGAATAGGTGTAATTAAGGCATTTTTCCAGCAAGTAGGAAACGTACAATTGAGTAATGAGTTAATTATGTGAACTAGAAAGGGTAAATTACTAATAAAAAATATGTTATTATTCAGAAGTGTAGGTTCAACACATCATGTAGTGTTGCGCGTTAAATATTTATCCCTTCAGTGACAATATTTGAGAAAGTCGTAAGGAAAATAAATCTAATAAGAGAGAAACCGGAGAATGGTCGATATGAACTGTCCTTGTCTGTAATCTTATACAAATCCCTAACGGACATAATAAAATGAATCAAGTAAACCATTCCTGAATGCTATGCAATGTTTGTATTCATTAATCTCTTTCTTTTCCCGTTATCCCATTTTAAAAACCAAAATATTTATTTTTCACAGTTTGTGTCTAGACGTTAACATTTATTTCATTTACTTTTAACATTATTCTACAAACAACTTTTATTTAATTTAATCGGTTGCTTTTTCCATTTCTTTTTACTGGCAAGAAGAAGGATACTTTCTACATTTAAATTTATTTAAAAAATTCGATTACACAGGCCTGCAAAATAAAACTTATGGTGGGGGGTTTCTATATGTTAATGTAATTCTGTATGACTGTTTCATGCCGAATCCAAAAAATGATTTGCATTATGCTCTATCACGCAAGGTTTTTTCACAAAGTAAAAATACATGAACGGTTTTCTAATAAAATGTATGAAAATAATGCATTACAGTAAAATACTTCTCATTTTTAATTACAAATTTTAAATCAAAATTTACAAGTACTTACAAGAAAATAATATTACAAAAAAAGTTGTTAACATTTTTACATGTCTCTTTGCGAATGAAAACGATTTTTTTACTTTCAAATGAACGCTTAGTTGAAGCCCGTTTATGTGAAGTTTCACCTTCAGAAGATTCTCTCTTTAAACACCAACAATAGTCGCCATCATGGCGACGTTCCATCTTCCTTGATATCTCATCTCCATCTGTTTAATGTCCTGGTGAAACCTTTCACCTTGTTCTTCTCTCACCGCCCCAAGATTTTCTGGAAAATAGTCAAGATGGGAATGAAGAATATGGAAGTATTGTATTGCACCCCAATGTTTTATAATTTTCTAACATATCGTTGACTATATTCTTGAAATCAGGATCTCTGTTATTACCTAAGAACTTTTGAACTACATTTTTGAAGCCAACCCATGCAGCCTTTTCTTTATCATTCATTGTTGAGTCAAACACTCTGTCTTTCATTAACTCTCTAATTTGTGGCCCAACAAGAATACCTTCCTTAAGCTTGGCTTCTGATAAACTAGGAAACTTTGAACATAAATATTTAAAGCAGTTACAGTTTTTGTCGAGAGCTTTAACAAATTGCTTCATTAGCCCCAACTTAATGTGTAACGGAGGCAGAAGAACTTTTTCGGATCGACCAAACTTTCTTGTACAATATTTTTGAACCAGGTACTAAATTAATTCTACGTGGCTTATTCTTTCTTCTGCCAATGTTCACCTCGTGCTCTACTGTCCCATTCGCATAAGAAACAGGGCATTTTAGTATAGCCAGACTGTTGACCTAAGAGCAACCTAAGATTTTAAAATCTCCACATAACATCCAGTTGTGGTCTGCATATTTCACCTTTTCAAGTAGGAGTTTCAAATCTTCATATCTTTCTTTTAAATGAACAGAGTGTGCAACCGGGACTGATGCATATATATTACCTACCATTATGCAACAATACACCCTTTAAACTCCTTTTCGATGAGTCTATGAACAACCTCTAGTCATTTGGTTGATAAATGGATGCTCCTAACTTGCTAACCAATCCTGGAACATCATGGCAGTAAACAAGGGATCCCTCTTGTTCAAAGTATTCTAAAAATTCAGTTTCACGTTTTCTATACCATGAGAATGTCGTTCCTGGAAGAAGTAAATTCTTTTCACTCAGTCTAGATCCCAAAAGTTCAGCAGACTTTTTTGAAAGTTCTAAGTCACGAATTAAATCATTTAGTTCATTCTGAGTAAAAAGCTGAGGCTGAGTACTTTGTAATGAAAAGTCTTCATCCAAATTTTCAATTTCCAATTGCGAATCAGAATCAGACGACAAGAGTATAATTCTCTGGTACAGCAGGTACAGGTACATCTGTCCCATGCGCTACTGACCTTATTGCTGATGGAAGGTTCGGATAAAAATTTTTTTCTTATTTTTAGTATTAAAGCCACTTACGTCACACAAGCAAAAGTAACAATCTTCTGCATGATTGCTGGGTTCCCGCCACGCCATTGGTATGCCGAAAGGTAAGGATTTCTTTTTATTTTGAGTCCACTTCCATAACGATTCAACACATGTATAACAATCTCTGTGTGGCGCCCCTGTTTTGTCTGGGTGTCCAAGCTTTACACCAAAGTACGCATGATAACTTCTTTTCACGAATTCAGTAATATTTCTTTGTCTTTTTTTAACTGTATATGAACCACAAATGTAACAAAACACATCGGCGCTGTTTTTACAATGTCTTGAAGACATGACGAATTTTTAATAACTTTATCACGCTATTATATACTGTAAGCACACGTTCAACCACAGTTAACTTACTACTGACTGCTGTATGTGCTTTTCGAATACTATGTGTATATTCTGGTTGTAACTAGAAACGTCTAGATTAAAAGGCAGTGGTTCTTAACAATTTTATTTTAAAAGGATATGTATTAATTACTAATAATGTCGTTATGTATGTTTAGAGTAAGCAGTGCGTGATACACGAAAACTAATAATAGTGCACAGTTCAGAACGACTTACTTAGTCTAAAAATTTTTAAAAATTGTAGACCCCTAAAACCATGCAGGCCTGTGTTATTATTAAATCACTATGAAATAATGTCCTCGATAACATAATAGGCAATAATTTTATAATAGGGAACTTGCACATTTTTTTTTACTTCATAAAAATGTTCTACAATACTAAAAAATAAGATATGCAAAATATGACGCCTTAATTCCCAATAATAAATTTGTTATAAATTATTAAAGTTTCGCGTGCGAGCGAACCGTTTCAAACAGGTTCAAAAGCGCGGGAGTAGTCGTGACATCACACCATACCACGACGGAGATCCCAGCACTCGACTGCTTGATTTCAGCCGTAAAAATACCAGCATCGCCATAAATTTTAAGTGTATAGGTACTTAAAATGGAAACAAAAACTCCTTATTTTAAATATTGCATTGTACCGTTGTGTAAGAATAGCTGTTTTCTTTCGTTCTGAGTAAACTGATTGAAGTTACCACTTCTGAACGCAATCACTTTTACTGGCGTTCTTTTGTCAATGTTCAGTCTCCCCACTCTTCTCATAAAACTGATTGCATTCAGAATTCCCTTCACCCCTCGAGCACAAATATTTTTTGCGGTTAGTTCGATTACTTCAATCAGTTATTTACATAACCTAAAATAAGATGAATAATAAGGGTGTTCTTCTGGTGAGTGAACTGAAGTGAATATTTTGTTCATTTTCAGTTTACTCACTTTCGGTACATTCAGTTTGATCAGCACGAAAGAAAACAGCTAATACTACAGTAAAAGTGCCAGATAAAATATTTATAATGTTGCCAGAAGATAAGATTCGTCGATCAAAATGGCTAAAAGCGTGTAGAAGAAATGAAAAAGACATTTCACAGAGCAGTAGGTCTCTACATGTGTGTGAAGATCATTTTAATGTAAGTACATTATTAAATACTATATGTCTATCTACTAGTTTTTCGCAGGCGGGCAATAAAATATTCCGAATTCCGAATTATTGAATTTTAATTAAGGTAGGATTAAAGAAAGAATGTGTATACAATGTTAGAAAATAAGATTAGTAGACAGAATGTAATTTAGTGATACTAAGTAAAGGTAATTTCCTGGTGCGAAAGTAAACAGCTATTTATTATTATACTCTTCGCAAATACGATTACGAAGAGTATATTGCATTTGATCGGGACATTTCTAAAATCATTAATATCGCTCGCAGAGAAAAAATCATTTCGTTCGTCATCGAATTCTGAACAACTTTCAAAATGTCCGTCTGTTCATCTGTCCGTCCGTCTGTCTGTCCGTCACTTTCTTGTAAGCACGATAACTAAAGAAAGAAAAGTCCGTTCGAATTAAAATTTGGGCTATAAGTTAGTGTTAGCTAGAGGAAGAAATCCATTGTTTTTGAAAAAAATCAAATAGTAAATAAAAAAGTTATAGGACATTTTATTTAAAAATATGAATCTACAGAGGGTTGCAATTTTCAATGTGCTACTAAAATTGAAGTAATTTTCTAAAGACACCAAAATGCTGTAAAATACACTACCACAAATTTCGCCTACGCAGTCGGCATCATCGGGAGATGAAAAAAAAATTGAAAATTAAATATGTGATCAATATATTAGGTATCGTAAGAATGAATCTTAGTTTATACTATAAAATATACTGCCATGCGTTTCGCCAATACAGTCGGCACCATCGGGAGAGAAAATTAAATATGTAATCAATACATTAGGTATTGTAAGAATGAAGTTTATAAGACAAACACAAGATTCTTTTCAAAAAACTGCGAAGAGTATCCTACAGAATGTGCAACAATTATATAAAAGTTCAATAACACTACTGTCTGCGAAGAATAAAATGTTTACCTCTAGTATATATAGTATATTGCAAATACCTTTCCCTTGTCCTTTAATTTATTCTATTCAAATCATACATTTATCTATTATGTGAATAATAACACGACACAATCACTCATTTCCCTTGCCCCAAAACATAGTACGAAAATACCTACGATAGGTAATTATACATTTGCGCAACATTTCCTTTGCAGCAAATGTCTTCTATAGAGACACTTTACGTGTGTGTACAAAAAAAACACGAAAAATATAGAAGTGGCTGTTGTAAAGAATTACCCTAAATACTTTCAAACATAAGACTAAGTCTGCTAAAAATGCTTAGTTGTAACTAAGCATTTTGTAGTTATTTCTTTTTATTCCGTGATCAAGTCATAACTATTTTATGTTTATAAATTATTACTAAAAGCTAAAAAAATACATACTTCTCTGCCTTGACCCCGCGGACCTCTCCAAGGGAAAAACTTTCACTATTTTGTATAAAAGATGCCACCATAAACATATCCACTTTAGGCAAATTATCAGATTGGCCCTTTAAAAAACCTTGATCAGTCATTTTAAAATATCTGTACAACTACAATAAGCGGTACTATAAAACACAATTATATATTTATATCAGAACAGTCACTAACAAATCAACCACAGTCTTATAACACCGGTAAACATCTGATTGTATTGCTTCCCGGCGCGACGACTACCGAATATGGTATGGTGTGACGTCACAGTCAATAGTAGCTCGTTTCGGGCCACTTCAATTTTATTGCTGTTTAGATCCTTTATACTGATCGCGTGGAATTAGAAAACTTATTTTTTTGTGAAGTACACGTTTTATTACAACGTTACGCTATGTTTTTTTAGTATTATTTTTATTTTTAAAATTATAGGCAAGTTCCCTATTGCATGAAAATTTTTTCCTAAAACGTCAACGTGTCAAATTTCAATTACATTTTCTCATTGAAGTAATAAAAGTGAAAAAAAACGTTGCTGAAGGTTAGCCATTGAACCCTTGAAATCAGAGTTTATTGGTTTAATTAAACAATAATAAACATAGAGTATTATTCAGAATGACTGAAGTCTGCCATCGCATTAGCATACACGGTCGTAACTAAATATTCGTTCTGCATTCGTGGCTGATGAATTTGAGCCATTTGGTCTGTACATGTTTTTACAAGAAATATGAACGTTCCACATCTACCGAGGTTAATGGTGCAAATTCTAAATAGTTAATATGGGCAGGCAGTGCAGGCACTGATAAACCGCGTAGATAGTTTTCACGAATTTTATCCATTGTTTTGTATCCTAGCTTCCTGTGTCCTGTTGAAATTTGCGAAAAAAATGTCTAAATTTGTGTGCCTCACCAGGTTGTTTTTCAGACAATTTGTTCAATATTTGAAATACATTTTTCGGAATCAGGTCGAAAATATATCGAGAAATTTAAAATTTTATCAAAAAAATATTAATTTTTTACAAACTTACACCTTCTCGAAATTTGTACAGAGAAAATAGAATCTAAAATAAAATTTCAAATCAGTGTAACAATAAAAATTAATGAAATTAGAAATCTCTCTATATTTTCCACCTGATTCTGAAAAAAATATATATTTTTTAAATATTTTACAAATTGTTTAAAAAATAACCTGGGAAGTCATACAGTTTTTTCAACTTTGTTTCACAAATTTTATTCTCAATTTTTTCCTGCAAAACTTCTTTATCTAGTTTTGATAGTTATGCCATAAAGTATCGCTTGGTTCCAACGCTTCAAACTGAGAGATGCCAAAACCAAATTTCACCAGTAGCCACTGGTACATTATTATTTTGAACACATACCGGATACTGCAGGTCTCACAGTTATTTTTACAAATTTGTGTGGTTTGTTCTATTCATTTACTGGCTGTTAATATCGGAGACAAAACTATTTGACCACTCAAAATTCTTAGTATAACATTAACAACCTAATTATACCTGTTTCATCCAATCACCCACAAAAAATTTATTACGTACGTCTTCTATAATATTGCCCAAAACATTTTTTTTACACACTTGGTAGATATGTTACGCAATATATGGGTACCAGATGAAGGAAAACTTGGTATATATTTTGCAAAGAAACATCTAGGGTCAGCATTGTCGACTACTTTTCAAGACAAATTACATGCACAAAACATGACACACGATAAAAAAGATTCCTCTTTTTTAGCTTCACCAGAATATTGGTAAGAGCCTTTTATGCGAGAATATTAGCGGACCATATGCCAAACACCGCTCCGCGAAAGTAACTGTGTGCGGTCCTGTTGCTAACTGAGGAATAACTGCTAAGTTAATCAATCAATCAATCAAAATATGCTTTATTGTCCAAGAACGAAAATCTTATTGACAAAGCTTAATATGAGTATAACACAATACAATAGTCATAGGGAAGAAAAATAAGCAACAAAGTAAGGTATAAATACTTACATACACACACTATGATAGAACATTACAAAAGAGAAAAATAATAATAAAATATCTACATGTTAAAATAAGTAGATAAATGCTAATGGGCGAAGCAAGTGCCAGTTAAAATCGGTCACTGTAAAATTCACTAATACTATAATAGGCTTTCTGAACTAAAATGTATTTTACTGCCTCTCTGAAGGTCTTCAGTCCGGTCATACTATAATATTATATACGTTTATCCCGGTTTCTGCCTCAATACTGATTTTACTGGTTGCATATATTAGAGTTATATCAATAAACACACCACATACATTTATATATAGTGTGTTTATTTACATACCTGTGACAGGATTATTTTATATAACTACCGACCCTGAAAAATGGCAAATATTTCCGTTGCCTAATAGTAAGAATAACAGGATTACAAAATAATAAAGTAATGAATATATTGTAAAGAATGTTTTATTTAAATATGAAACTCAAGTTATTTAAATATTAGTTTTTTTTTTCGGAAACTACGAATTTTTGGCATCTCCGTCAACTTCAGACATTTCTATTCAGATGCCTAAACCGATTTCAATTTTTTTTGCAGATTTACTTCATTGGCGTTCGATATATGGAATCAGTTGCTTCCAATTGTTTTTTTAGAAAGAATTTACAGGATGATATATGAAACTGTGCGAAAAATCCTTGTTTACAGAAAGTTATCTTGTCTCGCAGTGGTTCTCATTCGACCACCATAATGATAAAAATAATATTTAAATCATGTTTAAAGAAAGTTATTACCTTCTGGACGAAACTCAATCTCTAACGTACATTTCAATTATTTTTCAAAATAGAGTTTGACATTGTTATGTATTTTGCAATATAATTACAATTTGGTAATCAAACAATACAGACACACAAAAGATGGATTAAACCTTTATTTATTACTATTGCACAATCACAAGTACATGTGCTTAAAGTTACAAGGTAATAACTAATTTCTTGCTCCGCGCTCTCATATCTCTGCGCATATCCTTACATAACCAATACAAATCAATATATCACACATCTTTCTTTTAAAAAAAATATGAGTATATACAAAAAATATCTGATGTGGCCAGTACATAACGTTCTTATACCAGTATATATCATACTGATCTAAAAAAAATTATTCTATTTAATTCTTCACTTACCTCAATTGAATTTTAATAGCGTACCTTGGAATGTTTCATTAAAATTCTTAAATAACTAATTATCAGTCACTAATAATACATGTTCCATATTTTAATAATTTTTTGTTATTGATATTGACATATTTGTAACTAAATTATTAGACCTTTCAAATGTCAAACTGTTAAATTTATCCTAACCCCATTTTATAGGGCCAAATGTGTAAAATATTTCAGTTTTCATCAGCTTTATTTAAGTATTTGGAAAATATGTTTTATTCGTTTGATATAGTAGACATGATTTATAATGTTTCAAGAATATATTTTTTTTGTAATGTCAAAGACACAAAAGTTTGGATCCCGTGAACCCCCTGTCAGCTGGCCAATTTTGCTCATCACCGATTTTTCATGGTCTTTGGGCCTTTAGAACAAGTGTACCAAATTTGAAAGCTTTATCTCAAAACTGTGGCTGCTATCGCGATACTACAGACATGAGGACAGATATTTTTTCATAAAGTTGTGTTATTTATTTTTTAATTTTTTAATTTTTTTCCCGAAATTGTACCTTTTTTTCTTCTTTCATTCATGTCTCTTCTGGTGGTACCACATTCACCAAATTAGATGTGTTACCTAAGATGTTGTTGACAATCTTAACTACCAAATTTGGGAAGTCTCCTATTAGTATTTTTTGAGTTATCGCGGATACACACATAACACATACATACACGCACCGACAGACATCATTCGAAAAACAGTCAGAATAGATTCAGTAGAGTTCAAAACGTCAACATCAATTAAAATCTCGAGGTCGAAAAAAATTACGATTACTATACTTCCTTATATTAGGTATAAGAAAGTAAAAAAACATAAATATTTACAACTTATTATAATCTAGACGTTCAGTAGGTTTAACCATCTGTCTTGGTCGATTTGATAACAAATTCTTCTGTATTTTATCCAAGTCCGTAGTTTTAGAAAAATTCACGGGACTACTAATGTCCACCACTGTAACCACATAATTTTTAGTATTATGACCGTTTGGTAAACTTGCCTGTATAAAATGTAATTTTTGCTTTCTTATAATATTCCTCCCTAAGGAGGAAAGCTATTTTGCCACTCTAGGGAAGTCAAATTTGATTTTTAGGGGGCCTTTAATGGTTTTCAATAGAGAAAATATTTTAAACATAAAGTGCCCACGAAATTTTTATTTAAAGTTTATAGGAATAGTTTTATACTACTAGTATGGGGGAAGCCACATTGTGCTAAAATTCTTGCTATATTCATTTGTAGCAACCAATATTTGTCCTCAATTTGCTCGCGATCTGGCCTCATTAACACAAATTTAAACTTCAATTTAATTTTAATTTTTTGAGGTTCTTTAACAATGGTCCAGGTCCAATATACAGGGTGAGCCACGGTGGGTGGAGTATTAGAAGTATATGGAGAATGGATCAACTGATTGCTTTGAAATTTTGGTTACCAAGATAATCGAGTATGATCTCTATAACTAAAATATTTTCAAAAGTGCAGTGTTGCCACTTATACGTAAAACTGGCAACATCTTCGTTATTTTAAATGGAATACCCTGTATATTTTTGCGTTTTTTGGATCGTCGTCTGTTTCTGAGTAACTTTTATTAATATTTCCCTATACCTATCTCAAACCATTTTCGAGATAATAATTCTTTTCTGAATTTATTGCCAAAAAATTTGACTTTCAGTAAATCGCGTTTTCTCCTACATACGCAGCAATTAAAAGATAATTTTTTAGTTGCGGCTAGGCAAGGCCTGGGGGCATCTCCTCCATTAATCAAATGTTTCGAATATCATACAGGGTGAGTTAGAGAACGCTTTCTACAAGTGACTTAGAAAAATGCACGAAAGTCAATTTTTTTAAATGGAATGCCCTATATATTATTACTGATTCGGAAAAGCGATACATTTACCTCTTTAAAAAGGTAATATACTCTATACCTAATGCACACCGTTTTCGATTTATGGGCACTTTTCTGTAACCTTACCAAGAATATTAGTCTTCTGGTATATCATAACGGGTGGGCCATGAAATTTTTGTTTTGTCATTTTGTAATGACAACAGATGTTATTTTACTAAATAAATTTGACGTTAGTGATATTTGCACCTAATTGATTTGTTTATTATCCATGGATAGTGCAATAAGATTATCAGCAGAACTTGTAGAAGATTTAATGAGAAATATCCGAATTTGCCGCAGATCAGAGGAATTTTAAAAATTTTGGTTCATCATTAAGAGAACAATAACAGTGTTAGCATTAGGAAAAAATAATAACTAAGCAGCAGCAACAGTAACAAAGTCTAAGTAGCAATAACAAATAATACCAATAACAGTAATAAATATAAAAATCTTAAAAATATTGTTATAATTGTTCGAAATGTAGACCGTTAACCTCCAGATACTTTTGTATACGACGATGGACGACGTTTGTTGTAGCAGCTCTTATTTCAGCGGGGTCCAAGTTTTCAATCTCTTGAATCACTCGACGTTCTAATTCTTCCCTGTTGTGGACTGGAGTTTTATAAACTCTATCTTTAAGAGTACCCCAAAGATAAAAATCTAATGGGGTAAGGTCAGGGGACCTCGGAGGCCAATTCCACGGTCCCAAACGTCTAATCCAACGATCATCGAAAAAGCGGTCCAACTCCATACTAATTTCGTGTGTACAATGTGCAGGAGCTCCGTCGAGTTGATACCAACAAGTTATATATTTTTCAATTGACATAATATCAAGGAAGTCTTCCACAATTGTTCTAATTATATCTAAATATTTTCTGGAATTCAATTTTTCGTCGTATATGTAATATTTTATTTTGTCATCCTCTTGTAAATTTCTAATTATGCATTTTATGGTTTGCTAGTATTCTTCGAATGGATGAATATGGCAATGCTAAATCCCGCTCAGCACAACGTATGGAATACTGGGGATTTGCATGAAAATATGCTAGCACATTGATTTCATTTACCTCGTCAGATGTCACAGGTTTAGGTAAATTTCTTGCTTCTCTTAATGACGAACCAAAATTTATAAAATTCCTCTGAATTCGTAAAAACTTTCTATTGTTCATCTGCGGCAAATTCGGATATTTCTCATTAAATCTTCTGCTGAAGTTCTGCGGATAATCTTATTGCACTCTCCATGGATAATAAACAAATCAATTAAAACCGTGTTTGTATAATTACTTTCTGCCACATTTGTGCTACATAGCTATTCAAATTAGGTGCAAATATCACTAACGTCAAATTTATTTAGAAAAATAACATCTGTTGTCATTACAAAATGACAAAACAAAAATTTCATGGCCCACCCGTTATGATATACCAGAAGACTAATATTCTTGGTAAGGTTACAGAAAAGTGCCCATAAATCGAAAACGGTGTGCATTAGGTATAGAGTATATTACCTTTTTAAAGAGGTAAATGTATCGCCTTTTCCGAATCAGTAATAATATACAGGGCATTCTATTTAAAAAAATTGACTTTCGTGCATTTTTTCTAAGTCACTTGTAGAACGCGTTCTCTAACTCACCCTGTATGATATTCGAAACATTTGATTAATGAAGGAGATGCCCCCAGGCCTTGCCTAGCCGCAACTAAAAAATTATCTTTTAATTGCTGCGTAGGTAGGAGAAAACACGATTTACTGAAACTCAAATTTTTGGCAATAAATTCAGAAAAGAATTATTATCTCGAAAACGGCTTGAGATAGGTATAGGGAAATATTAATAAAAGTTACTCAGAAAGAGACGACGATCCAAAAAACGCAAAAATATACAGGGTATTCCATTTAAAATAACGAAGATGTTACCAGTTTTACGTATAAGTGGCAACACCGCACTTTCGAAAATATTTTAGTTGGAGAGATCATACTCGATTATCTTGGTAGCCAAAGTTTCAAAGCAATCGGTTGATCAATTCTCCATATACTTTTAATACTCCACCCACCGTGGCTCACCCTGTATATGTAAAATAATATATGTGAGCAAATTGTTTGTGTTACTCAATTTTATTTAGGAGTGATTTAGAAGTACCAACTGCTAATTGTATGCAATCAATGATAGATTAAGTTAAAATAAGTTAAGTTAAATTATTATTAAGTTAAAAATTAATAAGAAATTCGTAAAACAAGATTATCAACTTACGGTTGGCATGAACATTTTCCGAGCTTGTTCTGTCACAACATGCTCATGCAATGATTCAATTGTGGCTGATAAGTTCTCTCTGAGAGTCGATGCAGATGACTTTATACTTCTTACAAAATTCCACCTATCTTCAGATAGATCACTGTGCCATGATGGGAATGGTTTTCTCTTCCAGAATATAGTATCCATTATTGAACCTCCGGAAAACAATTTATATGACTGTGATCACATAATTTATCTGTAATCAATAAAATGCACGTATTAGCCGTGTCAATACTAAGTCTATTAAAAACCATGGTAAATATGTATACATTTTATGTAAAAGACATTGATCATAATTATACATACTGGGTGTTTCCTAAATACATGCCGAAAATGTAGGAGTTAATTTTTTAACCTATTTTAAGGAAAAATCTATATAAACATGTATCCTAAAAGGGCGTTAAAATTTTCCAAACATTTTTCTTTATTTTCGGTATCTCAAAAACTATTTACTGCAAGAATATTAAATATGGTCTGGGCTTTGGTCTTATTCTGCCTCACCATCTGGGAATAACAACTAAATATTGATGTAACCAGTGGTGGAGATGAGGGGCATCACTACCTTTGAAAAAGCAAAACCTCGCCGCCACTGCCTTTTGTTCAAATTTAATTTTTAAATATATTGTTCCATTCTGAGAAAAGGTATTCTTATATTTTTTTGAATAAAGTTCCGTTTCCGAAATATTTGCCATTTTATTTATTCATTTGATATATCACAAAGTTTTCTCAATATGAATAATTTTATACAATTGAAGAAATGGATGAAACATATTTTGTATATGATCTTGCAAAGGGTACTGCATATGAAGCTAATCGTTTGTACGAAATACGATATACCGAATGCCGAACATTTGATTCGAGAACGTTTATCAGGACCTACCAGCATCTTCATGAAACAGGCTCATTTTTAAGAAACAAAGTTTTACATGAAAAATCTATTACGGTAAGAACTAAGGCTGGGAATCGAATACGAATAATTCGAGTATTTGAATATTCCAGTTATCGAATACGAATTATTCTAATGGAAAATTATTCGAATATTCGAATAGTCGAAATAATCGAATACTCGAATATATTCGAATAATCGATTATATTCGAATGTTCCAATACTCGAATAATCGAATACTCGAATACTCGAATATATTCGGGTATTCGAATATTCGATTATATTTAAATTTGATTATTAAAATATATTATTAAATTATGTACGATTAGATATGCAGTATGCATCCAAGCAAAGTAGGTAGATAGTAGGTATAGGTAGGTACCTATTCTAAAATCCAAATATATAAATAGACCACATTAGTGGCACGTTTTACTCCCAGTCAAACTATTCCATCTCTTTCTCGCCTTGGCCTTATTCTTACTGTACTAAAGCAAGGGTTAAAATTAAATTTTACATTTTAGAAAACCTGTAAATATTTAACTATTGACTTTTCATGAATTTGTTTTACCTTCACAATCTGCGTCTTTTTTTAAAAGCATTCTAATTTTACAGAACTTTTATTTTTTTCGAAAAGGAAAAATAGTTATGACACAGAAGTATAATAAACTAGCTCTGTTTTCGTTTTATTTAAGCTTCAATAGTTAAATGTGAACAATAGCGCCTCAATCCTAAAATAAAATACTAACTAAATAATTCCTGACCCTTAAAGCACATGTACAGGAGACATACCCTATTGGGGGTATGGAGAGCAAATCAAATTGCCTGGTTAGTGGATTACGTCACGACTATTATTGTGGTCTATCCAACCAAATACTCAAATAGAGTATTCACTATTCACTAGTATTCAGTGCTATACCTATTAATAATGAATATTCGAGGATCCGGATTATTCGGATGCCTATTCGAAAAATTCGATTATTCGAGTATTCGAATATTCGAATTATTCAAATAGGTAATCGAATTAGTCGAATATCCGAATACTCGAATAATTCGAACATCCGAATATTCGAATATCCGAATAATTCGAATACCTATTCGATTAATTCGAATAATCCAAATATTCGAATATCCGAATAGTTCGAATATTCGAATATTTTTTCGAACGAATATTCGAATACTAAAATCTGGAAAATTCCCAGCCTTAGTAAGAACACGTTGAATGAGGTTGTTCTAAATGCAGTTGTTGATCACCCTGAAACCAGCACTAGAAAACGGGAACTTCAGGTTACTCATATATCTGTATGGAAAATATTGAGAGATAGCACATGTGTATGTACAACTACTAATATGCCAAATAACTTTCCCAACGCATCGCCCTAAGCCAATGGATACTTGATATGGAAGCACCGAATCCTCACGTTCTAAATAAAATTCTTTTCACCGACGGAGCCAACTTTTCCAGGACTGCAATTTTGAATTTTCACAATAATGATTTACGGATAGAAGAAAATTCACAGTAATAACTGAAAGGCATATCAGTTCTCAGTAAACGTGTGGGTTGGAATTTTAAGTGATTATTTAATATAATCAGTTTTTCTCCCATTAAGACTCACTAACCAATCTTATCGAACTTTTCTGAATGACGAGTTTAGTCTTTATTATTAAGATATATTTTTGCCTAAATGCCCATCATTTTCTTGAACTCGAAATATGCTGCTTGTTGGATAGAACGAATGGGAATTTAACCATGGCTTCCCAGACCTTCAGATCTAAATCCTTTGGAAGCTTTCGTCTGGGATCACCTTAAATCTTTGGTTTATGATACTCCAACTGAAGCTATCGAACATCTTTGGAAACGCATAATCAATTCATATGAAATTAAACGAAATACGCCTTGAATTTTTTGAGTACATCTACGTGAGAAGTATGGATAACTGTTGGAGGTGGTCATTTCAATAGTCATTTTAATTTTTTTCTTGATAATTTTTGTTTTCAGTAAAACATTTTAGATATTTTTTATTATTGTATCGACTAAATGATAAATAAAATGCTAAATATTTCGGAAACAGTGCTGTATTGGAAAAAATACAAGAATGCTTTTTGTCAGAATTGAATAAAAACACCATCAATTTTGCAAAAAAGCAGTGACGGCAGGTTTGTGCTTTCCAAATGTAGGGATACTCCCATACCTCCGTCATTAGTTTCAATAATTTTTTAGTTTTTATTCCCAGATGGTGAAGTAGAACAAGACAAAACCAAATTTAACATTCTTGCAGTATGTATATGGTTTTAGAGATATCCAAAATAATTCAAACTTTTTGGAAAATTTTAACAGACTGTATCTCGAAAACCAAGCATTTTTAACACACATTTATACAGATTTGTTTGCTTAAAATAGGCTAAGGCACCACGTTTTGCATTTTTGGCATGTACTTACTAAACACTCCGTACATAAGTTATACTAACACTATTTAAAGGACATTGATTATCTATTTGCCGTATCATTTGTACTAAATTATAACATTTTTATGGCGGATTACGAGCAAAAACTACTTTATAGTGACATTTAGCATACGAAAAATCAGACTTCTAAAACGAAATTCGAAAGATGAATAGGACTTGAAAAAGTGTTGACGTATTGTGATTATTTGTTTAGTGAATTTATTTTTACATAATTTTTTGGGCAAATTTGTGAAATTATGTAATATAATGTCCATATAGTTGAAATTAGTTTGAAACTAAATATTATGGAATATACTTCCCAAGCACCTTTAGTAGTCTACGTAGTAGCTACCATCAGTGGAACTTTAAAGGTTTCCGCAACTAACGACCGTTACGTAATGGGAACGATCAGTCTATCAAGCATTCACCAAAATAGAGAATAGTCATTATGTAGCAATTACTATTCCGAAACCTTCCTGTCACATGTTGACGATTAGGTTATTGCGTAAACGGAACGTAACCAAGTAGTAGAAATGACTAACTTTGGAACAGCTCTTTAATGGTACGAGAGCAAACTATATTTTGCTCTCTCTCTCTCTCCCTTCTCGTTATAATAGCAAAATATAACGTATTGCAACTGGATTGTGAGTCAATATATTCAAGTTAAATCGATTGAATGAAATATGTGTAGGTAATAAACCATGATGTTTTGCATTCACTCTGTGTGGAAATTAAACCGACTACTTGTTTTCTCTAAAATATTTACGTGATACTTCAAAAAAAAAGACGTTCTCTAGAAAATCCGGTTTTTCGAAAAAAAAAATTGTTCAAAAAATTATGTGTGCACTAGAAAAAATTGTGGATGGAAAAACATTTTTGTGTTTATGTGTTATGAAGAAATAATGGTCTATGTATAAAAGATGTTTGCAAATGACCATATTGTCAATATGACGTCATCATTCAATAATAGTTTACCAAAAAGTAGCAAATGCGACCAATGACGTCATTTTCTTGGTAGCTTTAAACTGTCCTCTACTACGTTACTACGAAAAGGTTACTGCAAAGTTCCCACGTAATTTACGACCCTCACTTTTAAGTTGGTAAGAATTGGCTGATCCGATTTATACTCCATTCATTTCAAATGAGCACATATTTTTTTTACCTGGGTTCGCAGAGCGACCTCGTGTCGACCTTCAGTCGTGCTTGTTTCTCTAGCATAGGAGCGCGGTGCAACATATAAATTCACAAAATGTATTTATATAATACCGCGCGCCTATACTAATATTTTATGTGCTCATATGAAATGAATGGAGTATAGGTAAAAACAGTTTTATTGTTTGGGATTGGCAATAAGCAAATGATTGACTGAACATCAATAGGTGACAGGTGGGAAGTGTTATTAGCGAAAAGTTTTACTTTGAATACCAACAAAATTCAATGTGGCGGAAATCTCGATTTCCCAAAGTTGGCACTATTATCCATTTTCTATTATCTGATTATTTGCGTATTCGTAAATTTTGTAACTTCCTCTAAGTTATTCATTTTGTCTGAATTTTGCGAATTTGTTCGGTGGGCGAAATTTTTGATAATAACAATTAATTAATGGTAAATCCCTGAAACAATCACAATCAATTACATTCTTTACTTCAACATTTATTGGTTTATTACAAATTGTCCCGACAATTTTCCCCCTATTACTCCTTGTAGTTATTTATCTATTTCGCCGAATATGAGTTGGTTCACTGTAATCAAGCAATTGTTGGGTATTTTAACTTCACTTAACGGTAACCACTTTTCTGTAAAAGTCGATAAATGCCGGAAAATCTTTATTGTTGTTTGATTTTCGAGGCCATGTTCAATTATTTTCAAATAAGAAAGTGTTGACTTGTTGTGGCTCATAAGTTACACAACTTTAAACTCTAGAAATGTTCCGATAACGTTACGGGAACTTTACTACGGGTTAGAAATTGTCGGAACCAGAACAATAGGTTAAAATAAAACGCTACCTTGCCTACGTTTCGTTTAATATGTTTAAACTTCTTCAGGGCTCGATAGCCAAGTAATGATGTAAAATTCCACAACAGAAAGTTAAAAAAAAACTGTGTCTGTGGGCATAACATTTACAAGACCAATCAATTTGAAACTCAATAAAATATACATATATGTAGACATTAGACACACAACAGATTAAGATTTAACAATGTTCTTAGCCATTTTTCTATTCCAATTTTTTTTTTTTTTTTGATTTCGGTCTTTCGCTAAGAACATTGTTAAATTTCCAATCTGTTGTGTGTCTAATGTCTACATATATGTATGTCTTATTGAGTTTCAAATTGATTGGTCTTGTAATTGTTGTGCCTACAGACGTGGTTTTAAAAAAATTCTGTTGTGGAATTTTACGCAATTATTTAGCTATTGAGTCCTGAAGAAGTTTAAGCATAAACGAAACGTAGGCAAGGTAGCGTTTTATTTTAACCTATTGTGCTGGTTCCGACAATTTCAACACCTGTAGAAGATTTTTCAAGGACACAAAATTCACTTTTTAGTTACGGGAACTTTAAATAGAACACTTTCAGTAATCATTACTAGAGTAATTCATTGGTAATGCTCTACAGTCGGCATTACTACTAATTCTCACTTTTAAAGTTGAAATATTTAAAGTAATGCAGAGTAGTATCCCCGACGATGCACATACTGCAGCAATTACTTGAAAGTGTAATAACTATGCAGTACCTGAATTCGGTAGAAGCTACTAGCTTTGATTGACTGAAATAGTACATCAAGAGGAGTCGCAGAGGCAATCAAAAGGAGAATAATATTATCGCTGCATACTGGCTGTCAACTGTTGTTGACGAAAAATGTTTACTCTCAGTTTGACAAACTGTAAGAAATAGTTGTAAACTTAAAAAAAAATGTCAAATATCACGAAAAAACTACAACTTAGAGTATAGGAACCCATGAACCATATCGAAGGAATTTAATACTATCTCGATCTAAGGAATTATATACAGCGTGTTCCATTTAAAATTGTTGACTTATCAACGTTTAAATCTTTGAAAATTGACAGCGACTTTACAACCACCTTGTATATATATATTTTTTAATTTTCTTATGACTGTTCTAGACAATGTTATGTGCCAATTACCTGTGAAAAGTCGCAAATTCTAAGAATATCTAATATCGGGAATAATAATCTTTGAATGTTGACCTCCATCAATTTTTTTATAAGCATTTAGCTTACAACTCAAAAGTAGTCATTTTAGATATATAATTCCTGATGATGAAGAGAATTTTACGTAGAGTGTTCTATTTAAAAAAATACAACTTTACCTTATCGTTCTGTATAAAACCAATAAAATAAACTGATATTTAAAAATAATAGTTCATTTCATTTTTAACAACTTTACTTAAAATTTTTTTTCATGGCACCTATAGTTTCTGAGATAAAGGATAGGCCAAATTTAAACGGGTCACCCTGTACATATCATAATTTTCATGCTTTAAGAGTCCTTTTCCTCATTTCTGTCTGAGCATCGACCAAGCATTGAGAGTTGGTCGACGCTCTCAAAGTCATCAGAAGTAGAAGCCACAAAAGTGCGACTGTCCTGTCAGTAGTTTTCCTTTAGTGTCTTTTTCAGTTTTGTCCACCATCTATTCTCAGTTTTACCGTACTGATGAAGACCAATTAGTCAGAAACAGGTGTCCATGGTTTCATCTTTCTGCCATTTGCAATTTTTTGCATCTTTCACACCTTGCATTTATTTTTTTTGATGCGGGTGTGTACCAGATGATTCATATTGTTTTTTACTGTAATGTAAAAATTGGATAATGCAAAAATTGCAAATGGCAGAAAGATGCAACCAGACACGTGTTTCTGACTAATTGTCTTCATCAGCACGTGTAGCTGAGTTAAAATGATGGACAAAACTCAGAAATAAACAAAAGGAAAACCACTGACATGGAGTCAGTCGCACCTTTGTGACTTCCACTTGGATGACTCCGGTATAAGAGCATCGTCCAAGCATCGCACACGCGGGCAACTATAGCAACCTGCGTGGGATTCCGGACCCAGGAAAATGAATAGGTACAGAGATAGAGTTAAACGCGGGTTTATTTACATTACAAAAAAATCAATGAATTATCGGGTAACGCCCGTCTTTTTTGCGGCGTTACCCGATAATTCATTGATTTTTTTACTGTAATATATATATATATATATATATATATATATATATATATATATATATATATATATATATATATATATATATATATATATATATATATATATATATATATATATATATATGTATGTATGTATATATATATATATATATATATATATATATATATATATATATATATATATATATATATATATATATATATATATATATATATATATATATATATATATATATATATATGTATATATATATGTATATATATATATATATATATATATATATATATATATATATATATATATATATATATATATATATATATATATATATATATAGTATATATATATGTATATATATATATATATATATATGTATATGATGTATATATATATATATATATATATATATATATATATATATATATATATATATATATATATATATATATACAAAATAGTATAAAAATATATTATTCGTATTTATTCTAAAATCAATAATATATAATTTATAAATATTTTGAAGGGGTTGAGAGAAAATACATTTTTTTCGTATATTGATAATTATATTCGTGACCAGGGATGTGCGAAAGAAAAATGTTGATGATAAATGTAAGTACAATCTACCTTCCATTAAAGCAAATGTCTGTCATTATAGGTAATGGATGAAAGCAAAATGATATTATCCTTCATTGTATTTAACCTTTCCATAAATAAGTTAAAGAACTAGGCCATTTTTTATTTTAAATTGCATAGGAAATAAACGTTACTGAAGAATATTTAAAAAATTAATTTTACATATTAATATTGGCGCCTCCGGCAAAAATGTAAGTCGTTTCTCAATTTTCTATATATATTCTATTTATTAGATTTTCGCTTTAGACTTTAAATATTTATTAGATTTTTATAATATATGGCTGTTATATCATTTACCCAAATTATTAAGAGTTATTACTACTTCTTTATAAAAGCTATAGTTAAGAAGACACTGATCGAGGGAAATTGGTAAAATATCAAGCCTACAACTCCCAGAGAAAAGAATTACTTCACGAAATATAGCCTTATTATACCAGAAGTGTGCCAATCGATGGAAATAATTTACAGGAAAACTTTTACTACGGTAATTTTTCTGTAAACTCTATATTTTTAGAAAGTTGATATTAATGAAAATTACCAATTAAAAGAAAAGAACCAAGAAAATAAATAGTTGACGCAAAATAACCATAACAAAAGTTATCCAAACCTAGTTCAGTCGAAACATCAATAAAAAAATACATGTTCAAAAGAAATTTACCGCTACATATCCGAGGCGCCACTAGCAAATAAAGAAACGTAACTTTGCTAGGAGGCTTCCATCTGGTATGGGTTTCAAACTACATTTATTCTTGTAATAAAAAAATGTTTTTTCAGTAAATTAAATTTCTATAAGATAAATCATTCACTGTAAATTTAAAAATTTATTAAATCATTCATAAGAGTTGAATATTATAACATGAATATATAAAAACCAAATATCTTTTGTTGCAAGAGAACGAAAAAAAAGAACAATCTCTGTGATTATATTATGTATTCATTCATAACTTGTATTGTATAATCCCTTCAGTGGCCTCTTCTGGTTTACACTATATAATATATTGTATAATAAAGAATATAGAGATATGTATATATATATATGTGGAATTGGTTTATCTGAAGGCAAAAAAAAAGTTCCCGAACATCTATTTTATACCACGCAAAATAAATATATTTCTCTATTATTTATTCAACTCGACGACGCGATAGATGTATTTGTATTTTTCTTTCTCAAGTAATTCAATAAAATTTTTGCACATTAAAGCGTTTTTTATGTAGTCGTTTGCATATTTAAAGCAAATTACAGCCATAAATTTGGTTATTTTGAAATTTGTTTGTTAAAACACGGAGTGAATATGGGGGTCAATGAAGGGGTAAATGGAGTAAAAGACTACATAAAAAATGCTTTAATGTGCAAAAATTTTCAATTAAGAGCTATACGTTTTTAAACTAGAAAAACTTTTTTATGGACCAATGGTTCTCCTCTTCTTCCAAAAACAGCTTACTTTGTAAAACACATTTTTGCATATTAACCCTTTCTGTAACCAAAAAAATGCTGTTATGTATCTTAACTTCATAAAAACCAAATTTAAGCAATATCTGGATTTTCAAAAAAACGTCGAGAGCCGTTTTTGTCGGAATTTCCAGAAGTTGGATCTGGGCGCCATATTTAACCACAAAAAATGCTAGTAAGGATATTTTTTGGATTTTTTAGGACATCTTGAAACATGTATCAAATGGACAGCAAAAAGTGGAATATATAATGTGAAATTTATATTTGAATTTAAAGTCTCATTCCCCGAGCTATGACCCCTAGTTCAACTCTTTCCCCTCAACCTACTGACAAAAACCGGGAAGAAAGTCGAGACCACGCACTTTTGCACTGGTATCATGGACTATTAGGTAATTACTAATAATATTAATTAATTGAAACTTAAACTTATTAATAGAATATCCTGCGCATATTCCCACAGTCCCAGCAGTGTTGCCAAGTGAAGAAAGAAATAATCCATTTTAAATGGATCTAAATCTTTTCAAAAAAAAAAATATTACTTATAAAAATATTCCCATCCTGCATATAAAAAGTATTATTTTAGTATCGTGCAAAATTATGTTTATAAATATTTATGTAGGAACAAAATAGAAATATACCTTTTTATTTGATTGTTTTGAATAGTGATGTTATTTGATTCGAATATCTGGACAAAAGGATTAAATTTTATTATATCACTGTTACTTTTTGTTAGGGTTGCTAGGCGACTACTTTTCCCTGCCGAAAAGTACTTTTTCTACGATTGTGTTGAAAGTCAAATTTTCTAACTTCAAAATGACTGCGGAAAATGTCACTTTGCCACACGCCGGCGCCGTGCGGCAAAGAACTTTGCCACACGCCTCGATTACGTCTTCACATACCGGAATAAAAAAGTTTGTTTACCTTAAAAAATTATATTATTTAACTGGTAATAACAATTAAATTCTATAAATGTACATTAATTACACAGGAATTGCAATTATTTAAGTTAATGCTTGGAAAAACTTGGAACATTTACATTGTTAGAAATACTAGAAATATTTACATCCGGACCAATGTTTATGGCATTTTCGTTGTCGCCTATTATTTTATGGGAGACACTTATTTTGTTGTTAACACTATCTTCTATATATGCTTCTGCTGTTGTTGAAGAACGCCAACCACTGTGTCTTTTCAAACTGATAAGATCCGCTCCAGCGTCAACCAAAAAAGTCGCTGACGTTCGGCAAAAGCAGTGCCCAGTAAATTCTTTTTGACATCTGTCCAAACGCGTTTATCCCTACCACACTTGCCATGTTTGTATTGAATGAAGAATCGTTTATGTCTTATGGATGCGGGTCTAAGTTGAACATATCGACGATAAAAATCCAACCAATTATCTCCTTTTGTAACCGAAAACGTTCTAGATTTATGACTTTTAGAATATGGAATGATTATGAGCAAAAATTCTCTATTGTCCTGAATGTCATCTATGATAATATTCATCAACTCTTCACTTCCGAGGGCTCCAGCCGCTCCAACAATTAACACTACCTAAAATAATGACTTATTACAACAGATTGAAAAAAACTGAAATTTGTATTACCTTTAGAAGTAAAAATGTGTCATCAGGAGAGTTAAGTAAAAAAGCATTAATTCGTTCTCTGGTAAATATTTCAGATTTCTTTGCCTTGTATCCTACAGATTGTCTTTTAAAAAGGCAATTAATTTTCTTCCAATGACAGAGTGCTTCTGAGCATTGAGTAAATTGCCCACATCGTGGAAGATTTTAACGTTTTAGCCTTTTCGGCAAAATAGGAGAGTAGGACCACTTACGTATAAACATTCACCTTCTTTTGATAGCACCAGTTTACGAAAGAATTTTTTCCTTCTTATAACGTTCTTTCGATTTACGTGGAAAGAGCTTGGAACTCATACTTTCAGCGGTTGCAACAATTTCTGCAGGAATATCTTCGTCTGAATTCATCACTTCCTCAAAAGCATTAGATACAAGACAGAACGCGTCAGTTTAGCAAAACAATTAGTTTTGTTTGTTAGTCATGACAACCGTTTGAGCAGTACTTCATCTTTATAATTTTAAATAAAATCTGACAGGCGGCAAATTTAAAATTTTGGAAAAACTTCAAGGGAAAAAACTTTACAACCGTACAAAAAATAGTATGTAACACACATGTGGCAAACTTGCAATGAAGCCCTTACCACACTTGTATTATAATGTACTATTTCGTCCCAGGATGAAAAGTACTTTTCCGACGGTAAACAATGATGAAGAAAATAATGGATACCATCAACAAATGAAATTGTCAGGATATTTTCATTAGAATGCGTCAAAGTGAGGTGAAGTTGATTATGATCAGATTTTTCATTTAAAATAAATATAATAATTAAATATTTATTTGAATTTGGAAGGAAGTGAAAATATAATAAGGCAAAATTTTTTGCTAATTACTATTTTCTAACTTTTACAAAACACAGATAAGTGTAACATATATCTTTTTAAACAATTATTTTCCCGTCTGTTTGCCAAAACGCTGAAACTTGGATTATAAAATAGATAATATGCACATTATGTTCAGTACGACTGACTACTACTTTACTAAGATTTGCAGTTACTTTCGAGGCTTTCAAAGGTCCATCCTAATGACGCAAAGATGCAAAAATACGTGTCGGTGGATGTTTTAAAGTTTTTAAGTGATTGTTCAACTGGTGAGTACTTTTGTTGTATTTATTTTTGGTTTTACTAAACAGAGGAGTTAGAATTAAAAATAACATTATTGAGTTAGGCGTACTGAACATAATATGCATATTAATTATCATATTTAAAATCCAAGTTTTAGCCTTTTTGGCAAATAGTCGGGAAAATTATTGTTTAAAGAAAAATATGGCATACTTATCTGTGATAAGTGTTTTGTAAAAAGTTAGAAAATAATAATTAGCAAACATTTTAGCCCTATTATATGTTCATTTCATTCCATATTTTAATTAATCTTTTACGAAGAAAAGGATACCTATTTTTTTTAAATTTTTGTAACCCTACGGGGAATTATTCTCACCCTACGGGGAATCTCCACTCAATTATTCCGTTCTCTGAAGCCATTAATGTTTATTACATTACTATTTACTAAGCTTCGCAGTTACTTTCGAAGCTTTCAAAGGGCTATCCTGACGACGCAGAGATGTAGAAACACGTCTTGGTAGATATGTTAAAGTTTTGAAGTGATTGTTGAAGTGGTGAGTACTTTTGTTTTATTTATTTTTGTTTTAACTCAACAGAATAAATAGTTAGAATTAAAAATACCATTACTGAGTCAGTCATACTGAACATAATGTGCATATTATCTTTTTTATAATCCAAGTTTCAGCGTTTTGGCAAATAGCCGGGAATATAATTGTTTAAAACAAACATGGTATACATACTTATCTGTGATAAGTTTTTTGTAAAAAGTTAGAAAATAACAATTAATAAAAATTTTTAGCGTTATTATATTTTCATGTCATTCCATATTTTAACACAACTTCTACCAAAAAAAATGAAACCAAATTTATTTTAAAAAATTTATTATTTTCTTACAATTGAATAAAAAATAATGTACGGCTCTCGGACTCGGCTTCGTCTCGTCCGGCAATTTTCTGTAATAGTCCGATAAACTGCATTTTTCGTTTTTGTGTCATAAATAATTATTTTGTATATTTATCAGCTCTTCTGTGATTAGATGATATTGAAATAAAGACCTTGATAAATAATCCCCACCTACTAATTACGAAAATGTGTTAAACTTGTAACTGATAAAACTAAAACTGACATTATCTTGTCACTACGTTCAATAAATAAGTAAGAGGGTTAAAAAGTAATTTATTTTGAATTATGTAAGATAAATTTTACTGATCGATCTACTCTAAAATACACAAAGAAAGATTTATTGAAATTGAGACAATACTATTAAAACAGTGAATTTCGCAATATTAATTCTGTGGTTCCAGGAGTAAATATAAATGAGTTATCATCATAATTTATTCTGTTGTTAAACATTTAGGGAATTTTTAATATAAAAGTCTTTTCAGCGACCGCTGTCTGTTTATTACTTTAATTTATCAAATTGCTAAAAAATCTAAGTGTGGTGTAAATGTCAAACAGAGGCTTTTAAATAATACATGCAGCTGTGGAGAGTTGCATTAAAAAATGGTACCTCTAGCTTTAAATACGAAGAAAAAAATTCATACCAAAAAATATTCCTAGTGTGTTGAAAATAGTTGATATTTTGAAGTAGCGACAATCGATTGGTCCTAAATTCACCACATGAGTAGTGACCATGTAACGAAGTGATTTTATTTGATTAAGTTAAGTTAGGTAGCTAAGTGTTATTTGTCGGTTTTGAAGAATATTTTGTCCATTATATTACTGCGCTTGTAAATAATAACAGTTAAATTGTTAATTATAGATAGGTAGTATTGATATGTTTTTTATGAACATTCCACGTAGGCCAAGTGGCCGGCAGTAAGCGAAACGCGACGCACGCATTGTGTCCCCGGCACCCTTATGCCCGCGCTAACATGAGGGAGGCCGAGACTGAAAATAATTAAATTAGTTTCCGTCCAGCTACTCAACGAGGAACCACGCCGGCCAGCACAGTAAGTAAACTCGTGAGTGTAAGGATATATTGGTATTTAAATTTCATGCGAAATTATTCTAAGTCGATGAACGGGTGACGTAGTTGTAATAACCCGCGCATGACTACCGTATCTCATCCTACTTCTGCGTTTTAGCAGTGTTTAGTAGCATGAGGGATTTTATCATTAAATTAGTTCCCGTCTGAGCTCCAACAGAAGCACCACGCCGACTTGGATAGTAAGTAAACTTGTGAGTATAGAGGTACATAGGTATCCAAAGGTAATTGCGAATTTTTTCTAAGTCGATAAACGGTGACGTAGTTGCAATATTTCGCGCATGACTACCGCGCTCCTCCTACTTCTGCTTTTTTGGCAGAGTTTAGTAGCTTGAGGATTTTGCAGAGTATCCGAGACCAGTCCGTTCCTGCCGCCCGTACCGTCCAGACGTGCCGACCCCGACCGCTCCAGAGAGGAAGCCAGCACAGGATCCGGAAGTAGGTAGCAAGGTTTGATAAAGGTTTGGTAAATAATCGGTATTACTTGACTGGTGAGTACTTTCCGGGCTTTATTTTTTAGAGTTAGTGAACCGCGAGCGCTAAACGTATCCGCCTCATATCCTTCCTTAGAAAGGGAGAGCGGCCGAAGGTTGGAATTAGAACCGCGTTCCACCGCGTTACACCGCGTGTTCTCCAGGCCACCTGAGCACGTAAAAATTCTGCAGGGTGACTTGGAGATACTAGCATTTGATACCGCGTGTCCTCTAGGCCACCTGCGTCCGTTTTTTGGCAGGGTGATTTAGAGGGATTTCCGTAACCGCGTGCCTGCCAGGCCACCTGAGCACGTAAAAATTCTGCAGGGTGACTTGGAGGTATCGTCCGTAACCGCGGGTCCCCCGGGCTACCTGAGCACGTAAAAATTCTGCAGGGTAGTTTGGAGTTTGACCATACCGTCGTCATCATCAATTCGCCACTGTTAGGCGTTACTCCTTCCCCCCCTTACCGTAACCGCATTCAACCGCGTGCCCTCCAGGCCGCCTGAGTCCGTTTTTCTTTGGCAGGGCGCTTTGGAGGTACTAGTTGGCATATAATAAGACCGGAACCATCCATCAGCCAAGCGATAATAAGTAACCGCGTTAGATAGGCATAGTGTGCTTGTATTGGCGCTTGCTTCCCCTCCTGGTATCCGTCCGCCGTCTGCATATGACCGATTAAGTTATCGCTGCTTACCGTTTCACCGCTTCAGTCACCGGCGTACCGTAACGCACCGCTTGACCGCCCGCTTACTGCCACGCTTGTCCGTAGTTAAGACCGTAGTAGTATAAGACCGTAGTAGTATAAGACCGTAGTAGTATAAGACCGCTTGTAGAATAAGACCGTTTGTAGGTAAGACCGTTGTAGTATAAGTTGTAGTTACTAAGGTGTGTATAAAGTGTAAATAATAATTAGTGTGTAGAATAAATGTACATATGTTGAATGAGAGTCTGTTCCTTAACTGTAGTATGTAAGTTCCCTTTTTCCCGACCCCTGGCTTAGCCGTATCTTCACTGCAGTTGCCCGGCCTCTATCGTCCCGCCGATAAAGTAAAGTGGTGTTTCTGCACTCTAAACAGAAACTGGCGCTCGAGATCTCCGTACAGTGTGCACCGCCGTAGTGTTGGGCGTCAAAGTGACACTTCCGCTCTTGGGTAGAGTAACGAAGTACGTCACAACCATCTTGTGAACTTATCACAGATAAGAACATAGAAACACTGGGTTTATCGATTAGGCTGACATTCGCTTCTAAGGTTTGCCGGGCTTAAGTCAGAGACCGAGGGGAATCATTATGGTCAGTCAAGATGGTGCTATCATCAACACCTTAGTCTACCATAGCCACGTGTGGAGTGTAGAGGTTTCTGACATCAACTGCAGAACCTGCCGTCAAGGGCCGGAATCGCTCATGCACATACTTTCTGCATGCCTCATATACGTGATTTCGGCCTACATCCACCGACATAATGCGGCGTTACAAGGCACTCGTATGGGGTAGACCAGACGCCAGTGCTGCCTTACGTCCCCGGAGATATTGAGTCCGTTGTCGATAACAAGAAATGGATTTACTGAAACTACTCGTTCCCGACGACGGTCAAGCTAATCCAAGGCAACAAGCCTGACATAGTTCTTCTCGACCATCAATTCAAGGTGATCTATGTCATCGAGTTCTAGGCACCGGCGGAGAAAAACATCACCTTAAAGGATGAGGAGAAGCTGACTAAATAGCGCGATCTCCGGTTCGAGCTCCAAGAGTACTGTACCTAGGCTACTCGGTAAAAATGGTCGTCATAATAATCGGTGGACCCGGAGGGATAAAGAAGACCATACCGGCCTGCTAAAAATTAGCGGTGTGGCCGGCAGGCCAAATGCAGAAGGCGGTCGTTCTAGGTTCTCTCCGTCTGCTCAGGGTACACGTTTCTGGTATCTACAATCACTAACACTGCAGGATGTGGGGAGTGGCTGTAGTTAATTCGCCGGCACGACTCCCGTGAGGCGTCGGGGGCCACGAGAGGACTGTCCGGCATCGGTTATTCCGAAATAAAAAATAACATACAGGTCAGCCGGGCTTAAGTCGGAAATTGAGGGAATTATTATGGCTTGCCAAGATGGTGTTATCAACAACTTGGTCTGACGTAGCCGCGTGTGGTGTGTAAAGGTTCCTGATATCAACTGCCGTCAGGTGCCGGAATCTCTCATGTATGCCCCACATATGTAATTTAGGCCTACATCCACCGACATAACGCGGCATTACGAGTGCTATGTTACCACCTAAGACACCTGTAGATCAGACACCAGTGATGCCTTACGTCCCAGGGAATATTGAGTCCGTTGTCAAGAACAGGAAATGTCGCATTTATTGGAACTACTCGTTCCCAACTGTCAAGCTACTTCAAGCCAATAATCCTGACATAGTCCTCCTCGACCATCAAGGTTATGTATGTCTTCGAATTTTCGTCCCGTGCGGAGAAAAATATCACCTTGAAGGAAGAGGAGCAGCTGACTAAATATCGCGAACTCTGGTATGAACTCCAAGTGCTGTACCCAGTCTACTCGGTCAAGATGGTCGTCTTAATAATCGGTGTACTCGGAGGGATAAAGTCTACGCTGCTCTAGGAATTCAAGACCATACCGGCCTGCCAAAAATCAACCGAGTGGCTGGCAGGACAAATGCAGAGGGTCGTGATATTGGGTTCTCTCCGTCTGCTTAGAACACACGATTCTGGTATCTACAATCACTAACCCTGCAGAATGTAAGAAGTGGTTATAGTTAATTCGCCGACACGACTTCCGTGAGACATCGGAGACCACGAGAGGACTGTTCGGCATAGCTTCTACCGAAGAAAATAAAAAAATAACATACATATAATACAACCCCCTGTATCCCTAAGCTAATGTTGTACAGGAGGGGGTACACATTTAGAGACAACAGACACACCCAATATTCATCTCTAGTGAAAGTAGTGTCTTTCACAGTTAATTAAACTGCCAAGGCCGTTGATCGAACCTGGATCATTTTTGTGAGAACCAAATGCGCGTGACTCCCGACAAAATATCATACTGTATCTGTATCTGTCTGTATGGATTGACATATTTCATGATCGAATTTTAAGACTAAACTTTTTTGAACAAAATCTTACAGCTGAACCTCAATTTCCTGACTTTTGAATTAATACCTGCATTAACAGTCATATTTCGCAGTGAGGTAGATCCAGAAACTCCTCATGCAATACTATGGTTCCAGCAAGATGGCGTTCCTCCACATTTTGGCGTTAATGTTCGAAATATTTAGATAAAATTTTTCTAAATCGTTGAATTGGTCGAAGAGGTTCAATTGAATGGCCCTCAAGATCTCCAGATTTAACACCGCCGGAGGACGTTATTTAGGATTACTTAAAAAAAGAGTTTACCGAAATAGAACCCACGACACTGAGGCTCTGAAAGATCATGTCAGAGTGGAATTTAACAATCAATCGCCTGTGATTTTTTCTCTCACAATGCCACGTAGAAATCGATTATTACTAATTGAATAGCGTACATATCTACATACCTATAGACATTTATAACATACAAAAATAACTATTCATTACATTTTGTCTTGTCCCATTGTGCATTCCTACTCTTTGATGTTCAATATTTATAATATTAATATTTTTAATAAAATTAATTTCAGACTCTGCAGCTTTAACGGGAGGCATTGTCTCATTCTCTGCAATGTAACACTGTAGTGGCCACGGTGACAGCTTGAGCCATATTTAATATATGCCTATATGTAGGATGAGATATGATTTCTTCTATTTCTTCTAATAAAACTGTCGTTCTCGGAGCCAGTTTAAACGAATTAAAAAAAATTTTTCATTTTCAAAATAATTTGGTTTACATCTTGGTCTCCTGCTAGCTTCTTAAGCTCTACTATAGACAATCACATCGTTATCCGTGCAATTCAAAATCATTATCAATTGCAAATTGTTTGAAATTTGTTTTAAAGCTCTGTCTGAATATTCCTGTATACTGGATATTTGAAATTTTACAGAATTTCCTAAACTAAAATTTTCTATTTATTTGGCTATTACCTTCTTATCGCATAATTATTATTTTATTTGATAAATAACATTTTATTCTGAATTTCTGTAAAGTTTACATTTAGATTTAAATCAAAATAGATACAATAAAAACAATTTAAAATTTCATTTACTTAATGTATCGGTTTAAAACTTCGATCAATATCGCTTACTTTCTCTATCTAGTCACTAAAATGGATTTTCTCATTATGAAACCCTAGGTAAAAAGAACTATTGTCATGAAGTAACAAAACACAATTTGCTATAAATTACCTTAAAGTCGCTAAATCTGTCCTCGTCTAGCTTTAAATATTGCGTCACGAACGACTTATATGACCTTAATTTTATTCTTGTTAACCATTTGACGTTAAAGGGAATGGCTACTGCCAGTCTGCGATATTTATGTTCTTTTGCTATAAGGGAGCTACAAAAAATTAATTAAATATACAGGATAATAAAGTCATAGCAAATATTTTCATACAACCGTATGTAGTCTTATTGATTCTTTCTATTTGTGAATAAATAAATACTATCAGTCTGTTCACATAAGTTTTGCAGCGTTAGCCATGATAGGGAACAAAATGCGCGCAGATGATTGGTGCAGACGACAGGCAGATATACACAAGTGCAAAGTTCCGATAGCGGTTAAATCAATTTTTATTGTTTTAATATAAATTGAATTGTGTTTTTCGACGACTATTTATATGTAAGTATTAAACCTAATTGTTAATGACCAATATATTCCCTTAACCTTACCTAAAAATAATAATATGTGTTATATTTAAGATAGACGGTCGACAAAGGGTCGCCCTGCGAGCCCAGGTAAACAGTTTTTTTATGTGCTCAAATGAATGAACGCAGTATAATATGGTGTATATTTTAAATCACTTTTTTACGCAGATCAGTTCAAAATGCAGCATATTGCCTTATATTAAGATAGAGAGAAACATAACATTGTTTAAAGCAGAAGTATGAAAATTGTGCAGCAAAAAATTTGGTCCGCTCTAAAGCAGGTAGAATTTAAAATTGTTTTATTTTCTGACATTATTTCTTATGGATACACAAAATAAAAAGTAATGGAAATTTTTAGGCCGTTTGGTTTTCTTATAGCTAAATTGAAATTTTTTATTAAATTAGGATGTTCTTATTTCGGCGTGACCAGTCATTTTAGTTTTTTATTCAAAACTTTGAGGAAAATATGTCAATTTTATTTTTGTTATCTGGTTTCTTTCCACTGCTAACCAATAAAAAGGCATTTCTTGTTATTGTAAATAAATTTACGTATGTTCACTCTGTTGAAATATTTTTCCACTGATTCAATAAACCTAGAAGGCATTTATCTTAATTCTAATGCGTTGAAATATTTTTTTACGCCTGGTAATAAATAAGTAGTTCACAATGATATATTTATTACGCCTGGAAATAAGAATTTACAATACACTCGCTACTTTGCCTATTCTAAATCGGGCTCACTAATTCCAACCCACCACTGCAAAGTTTAAGTGAACAGACTATAATAAAAGCTGATAGTTTTTAAATATAAATGAAACAATTATTAAACGACAAAATAAACATTTAATTGGCGTAATATAACGGATGTCAACGAGATCATGTATCAGCCCTCCATTTTTTTTTGTAATAAAATTTTTTAAATTTAAAGCTCACGTGTGAAAAAAATGGGCTTATTTTGTAGAACATATATTATCAATAACACTTCCGGTTTCACCGTAAGTGTCATCAATTTTGAATTTTTAAATGGAACACCCTATATATTTTAACATATTCTGATTATGCATGAAATTTTCTATATAATAAAAAAAAAATGTTTAACATTACCCTCAAATATGGCAGACTTATTTTAATTTGTTATGAAATTCAAAATTAATAATTGAAACTCTATTTTACGACGGCTTATTAGCGCCATAGTTAAAAAAAATAAATTTTTGAAAATCTCGAAATTTTGAGAAAAATTCTCAAAATTTTGAGAAAAAAATCTCGAAATATTGAAAAAAAAATCTCGGGAAATTTTGAGAATAAATATCGAAATTTTGAGAAAAAAATCTCGAAATATTGAGACAGTGAAAAAACAGTGATTTAGGTTATCTTCATAAGACTTTTATCGCATGGAAGAACCATCATCAAGTATTACAACCTTTAAGTCTAACCTCCCGTATCCACCTCTGATATGTACATAAGTTAAGCGTGCGCACGCGCACCCTTGGCGTGTTGCAAGGCATCCTCCTCTGCCGGAAAAAAAATTGTATATTATTGGCCGTCACGCCGTTACGATGCGTCGGATCGAATTCGATCATAAGACTTTTTTGCGTCATTCGCGACGTAGAACGACTCAAATGACGCGAATTTGCCGAAAAAGCGTTTTCCAAAATTATTTTTTTTTATCCATGACGCTGATAAGCCGTCGTACTATTTTATAATGTAGTTCATTTTTTTCTATCTTGATGCAATATGATGTGAATATTTTTCATTATAATGAAATTATTTGAAAAATTTGAAAATCATTTTTTCCTGCGTTTTGGGCGACATTTACTAATTTTTATCAAATAGTAACCCCTAATTTTTCCTTCCCAATAGGAAACGTCATAATTTATGCTTTAAATTGGTGTAGGTATAACGAATTTTATTATAAATGAATTGTGGCAAATTTAAAACTTTTGGTTTCATATAAAAGGTATTAATCTAAAGCACTAAAATAATTTGCAAATAAAGTAAGTTGCCTTTGAAAATAAATAAATAATTTTTTTTTACGTTTCCTGTTTTCATAATTAAATTTTGGAAAAATACATAGTCGTATTTCATTTAATGCAGACACAACCCAAGTCCATGTAACATTTGACCTACTGACCTTCTATGACATGATCGACAGTTACCTGTTTCATAGTATTTTGTTAGCTATTATGCTGCTGTATGTCATATTACATTTCACAATTCATCTGAAAATATTTAAGGAAGATAAATAGTTTTTTTTTAAATTATCTCTAAACTCGTTATTTGTGATTTGGGTTGTTTCTGAAATCATTGATTTAATTGGAGTGTCATTTTATTAATATATTATAATTTTATGGCTGGCTTGCAAATAAAAAATTGAAACTTTCTCGATAATGTGTCAATTTTCAATCTGAAAAAATTGTTGAATAAAGAATTAAATAGCCTAAAACAAAAGTAAACATTAAAAAAGTTGGAGTTGGCGTATTTTATTTTCTTTATGAATACTATAAAAATTATGGTCTCTAGAAAATATTCAGGGACACCCGATATTCATGTACGCTTTTTCTCTGTCTTAGAAATAGAGCGGGAGGATACAACCAAACTTACTCACTCTGTACATATTATTTGAACAGATTCATTAAATTATTTCGTGCATTAAATTTTAGTCGAGTGCCGATTTCATGGTGCTACAATTATTATATCAAGTTTACATCAACATCTGCAACCCACTACACAGCATGCAATAATTGTGGGCAGCCGCAGATCGTTAATTAGGTAATAATATAATATTGTTGTCCCTATACAGTGTGTAAATTCTGTTCTTCTAGCGTCATTCGTTGAAAGGGACACTGGAGAAAAATTAATAATACTGAATTTTTTTTCTATACCTGCACTTTACAGACTGAATGCGTAATGTAGTGAAATTTTCCTTCTTTCACCTTACTCTTTAGGAATTTTTTGCAGCTCCACCTCAGCTTTGGGCTAGGAATGTGAATTCTCCAACTCGAGCCGTATCAAATTGAAAACGTCGATTAAAAGAATGAAAGAAGTGTGGAACTGGTCGTCGGGGAGGGGAAGGGCACTAGAAATTCACCCAAAAGTTTCAAGATTTCCCTTATTTCCGAAATAGGTATGGATACATTAAACAAATAATACAAAATACACTCCATTTTAGTATGCTGGCAAGTCCAAATTTTTAAATTTACCTAAAATGCTCATTTTTTATATGTTAACTATTTTTACGCTAGAGTTAAAGTTAAAAAAAGCATTGGTTTTATAATTAGCAATTCTAGGAATTTCAAACAAGTCACGTATTTCTATCTCTATATTACTGCTTTGTATGCTCACGACTTAAATAATGCTCCATTATATAGACTCCCAAATATGAAACGCAAGTTATTATGCTTGGGAATATTGAAAGAAAATACCTTAAGTATCTGTCCTTCAGAATAAGTGGATCTTATTCACCGATAGGTTACCCACAAGACCTCTTGTTAGCCGAGTTTAAGTTGGATAGGTACCTTACAGATTTTCTCATTCTATTATCATTTTATATAAAATTATTGTAAACTCACTTTGCATCCAAATTTTACAAAAAGTGCAACGTAATGTCCCACGAATGAACTCTAGGCAACAAAATACATTTGCATTGCCTACATCTCGAACTCGCCTGCTACAGAATTCTCCACTTTTCAAAATGTGTAGCAATTATACGACGTTGCAAGATAAAATTGATATTTTTAATACCACTATTGTTAGAATAAAAACTATGTCATTAAGCACTTAATTAATTATATGCTTTTTCTGTACTTTCCTTGATATGCATTCAACATTACTGTTTGTGTAGTTTTTATAAATATGCATTATCATATTATATTATATTTACATATATGTCTGCTTTTACCTGTATATATTTTGTAATAACTTTATATATCTTAAGTTGTTATATTCACCAGTGTTATTGTTATACAGGGTGTCCCAACCAAAAGCAGGCACCCTGAATAACTTTGGAGATAAAAATTTTTTAAAAAATTGGTGAAACACGTCGACCTTGTTTCCAAGGGGGACATATTTTAATGTAATACTGGATACCTATCATCATCCCTCTACCCTACACGGCCACCCCCTCAAAAAATTAAATGGCAAAGGGGGTCGACTGATACATCTTTTGAAAGGTCTTTCAGTTCTCTACATAACTGTGTATTTTTTTAAAACTTTTATCGATTCGTTCCTGAAAAATAATTGTTTCATTATTTTAGGTTCGGGAAATAAAAATAAAAGAAGCAGTTTAAATTATCGTATGTATTGTTCAAAACGACCCCCACCGACTTCCATACAGTAGTATAATCTGTCTTGAAATTCTGTACGAACATTTCTGAACACATCTGGGGACAATAAACGGCATTCTCGAACAATTCTTTCACGTAACTCTTCCAGAGATGCGGGTTTTGTTGCAAATCCCTTCGATTTCAAATGTCCCCTCAGAAATAAATCCAAGGGAGTTAAATCGGGTGACCTAGCAGGCCACTCCACAGGACCTCTTCTTCGAATCCATCGCTCAGGAAACCGATTATCCAAACATTGACGGACTGCTATAGCAAAATGTGGGGGTGCCCCATCCTGTTGAAAAAACAGTTCGCCCTCTAAACGATAATCGTCTTCGAGGATTTGGGTAATCATTAGGTCGATGTTATTTTCTAACAGATCGAGATTCCCTAAGATGCCAGCCCAAACATTTAACTTCTGAGGCCTTTGGGTATGAGTTTCCATGAACAAATGTGGATTGGTTTCACTCCAATACCTACAATTGTGCCTGTTTACCTCCCATTTAACTGAAACGTCGATTCATCAGAAAAACACGTATTGTACAGTAGATTATTACCGTTTAATTGTTCACTAAAAATCTTACAGAATTCAAGCCGAGGTTCATGAATTTTGTTTCCTAAAGAACCTGTTTCCATAGAATTTTGTTAATAATTGTAAAACATACTGAGAACCAACCCTTCTATCTGGGTGATTTCTATTGAATATGCGCTTCGTAGCTTTAGCACAATTATCGTTTTTAAAATAAATGCTGACAATTTCTCTTCTCTCCTGAAGGGTATAAACCAATTTGAGAACTCACTCTGGTAAAATGTATCTCGATTTAAAATTGGTTGTGAACAAATTAATGTTCAAGGACCATCAAATACTTATGAGTCTCTTATTATTCTAAAACTAAACGGACAAGGAAAGTGTTTTTTGTCGAAAAAGATATATCACTCGACCCCCCTTGCCATTTGAATTTTTTTAGGGGTGGCCGTGACGTGTAAAGGGATGATGATAGGTATACAAGTATTACATTAAAATATGTCCTCTTTGGAAACAAGGTCGACGTGTTTCATCAATTCTTCAAAAAAAATTTTATCTCCAAAGTTATTCAGGATGCCTACTTTTGGTTGGGACACTCTGTATACATATTTTTGTTTGTCTTCTCTGATTACTATGTTCGTATATTGTATTTGTAGATATTTTTCATGGCAAAATCTTTGTTATTCATTCTCCTACCTTGTATTTGGTTTTTACCATTGGGTAAATATAAATTAAAATAAAATAAAATGAAATATTTCGAAAAACATTTTTTACAGACATTTTTAAAAAATGGCGATGCGATCAAAGGGGATACAAGTCGTAAAATTGATATGTTTTGAGTATATTCTGGACAAATACCTTAAGATGCGTTTATGTTGGAGCTGTGATAAACGATAAGAGCGGGTTTATTAGCGAAGCGAAGAAAATCAAAACATACGCGTTACTCCAATGTAAACACTTCCATATTAAAGTATGTTTTGATTTTTTTTCACTTCGCTAGTAAAATCGCTTTTATCATTCATCGTAGCTCTAAAATAAACATACCCTTACTCAGAATCCTGCCCCGTGAACATTTTTTGTTTTATAATGTTAAGCTCATTATTTTCAAAACCAAATTACATAATAATTAAATAACACTGGTTAACTAATTTAAACTTTTTTCTGTTAAATAGAAATTAAGAGCTGATTCTTATAGTACGTTTTGTGGTGATTTCAAATCCGTAAAATATTTCTCTTTGGCATAATTTTTGAATAGGTAACTGACATTTTTTGTAGTAGCAAAAAAGTTCCTTTATTATATTATTCAATATTTACATGAATTTTATATTTTACGTTGCCCTAAAATGTATTTTTTTGCAGGTTTTCTGCTCCACTTCGTTTGAGGTGCATCCCTCTTGAGTCCGGCAGTAATCCGCTGACATTTTCTGGCTCCAATTCCTTGGTAACGCTTTCCATGATAGATATCTCTGGTGGAAGTGTTTGATGAGTGCCCATGCAAAAGTCCAAATGTAAATTTAAGAAATATATTTTTAGTCATTTCCCAAAGAATACTGACTTTTCTACCATAATAGCGAGCGATAATGAAAAAAGTAGAAAAATTTTGAAATAACTCAATTATCAAAGTTGGTAAGGAGGGTGAAGTAGCACATCGTTTTAACGTTCGTTAAATTCTCTTTATAACGTTATCTTACTGTTTAAATTTGGAGTAATAGTTTGCGAGCAATTGCGTTCTAACACTAAAGAATTTAATGAATTACTTCCCGAGTAAATGCGCGTTAATGTTTTGTAGTGGCGGGATTTAAAATAGCAAGTGTCCCACTTGAAAAAAAAAGAACTTTAATGCAAAAAATGCCTGTTTCGTTGTGTAACTACTTCATTAATTTTTTTAATTCTAGAACGAAATTTCTCGTAGACAAATTTAAAAAGCAGACTACCGCTGTAAAGAGAATTTAAAATAAAAAAAATACATATTTCGTGTTCGGTGACCCAGCCTGTATATTTTATTATTACGACTTAAAGTTTACTCTGCCGTATTTTCCTAGACAGCACCAGATTTCCTTAGGATATCTTAATTTAGTCCTAGGTGGATATCCGTATAAGAATAAATAATGGCTATCCTATGGTTAATCTAATCGGATGTCGTTGTCCTTTAGAAATCCAAATATGGGTATCCTCAGGTTGTCCATAAATGATAACCTATGGAGATATATTTAGAATCTCCTAGTCCTATAACAATTCATTACATCGAATTGTTATATCCTTTGGATATATTCATACTGTTGACCTTATGGATGACCATTTATGGACGTGTTTTGAAGATATTATAAATATAAAAATATCAAGAAAGAATATGGACATCAAATTTATGTCAAAATCTCATATAATGATTTTAGAATAGTCCTTCAATACCAAATATATATCTTAAAAGTATACAATGGTGCAATTAAGGCCCCCAAGTGGCTAAAAGTTGTTATTCATATGATGGTTGAATCAAAAACACACCTAGAATTCGTTTAGAAATTTTGTTGAACCGAGACAAGTCTTATTTGATTGTGACTGAGAAACTATTAAAATTTGAACAAAATGGTTTGCATGGTGTAATGAGAGAGTGAATTGGAGACAAGAATGACAACAAATAGTGTTCAGTGATGAGTCTCGATTTTGTTTGTGGACCCGTGATGGATTTAGGAGGGTGAGACGCTGACGTGGAGAAAGTAAAATTTGGAAATCGCTGTTGAACGTCAGACAGCCCTTATAAAGGATCTGATGGTTTAGGGTGGGACATGCTATGGCAGTAGGTCACCGTTAGTTTTCAATCGGGGTAACATGAATGCTGCCGATTACATAACAGACGTACTGGAACTGGACTGAATAATCCAATTTTCCAGCAGGATAAATGCCCGTCCCTATACGGCAAGAATTACAACAAATTTTTTACAAGAAGTTAATGTGTACAGACCACTTACTATTAAGTAAGTTTCTTATTCCTTATGTTGAAATTTCAATCACTTTAATGTCATACTGGCGGACAATTTTTGGTGAAAATTTCAATAAAATTGACCAACTATATCATGGTGTTGCATTTTTTATTCAAACCAATATATACAGAGCCTTCATAAATTATCGTAAATCACGTGACCACAGAACTGGGCAATAGGTATACATTGCGCTATTAGGTTTATGCAGGTTCTGTTAGTGATTTATTATCCTAAGGCCACGTTTTCAATTAATCTTTCCTACAGTACTTTTCGACAGTACGCACGTCCAATTGGTCCTGAGATAAACGTAACACAGTGGTGCCAATACAATGGTCATTGCTGGCAGAATAGTTTATCCGCATAACCTATTGTAGACGCAGAATAACGTTTAGTAATTTCCTGTTTCACAGGCGTGCGTTTGTAGTCTTTACTCGCGACTTTGTTTTCGTTTTTCATGAGTTGTTGATTTTTAAGTGCTTGAAGTGCTTATTTACTTTGTTACCTGTGAATTTTCCGTCTGTTGAATTATTGTTTTTAATTGTTTATTTATTTTTGTGAATTGTGTAAGTAAATAATGATAATAAAAATAATAAGTAATGGCTTTCACGCAAAAGCAACATGATTTTATTTTGAGGGCTCATTTTCGGAGTGGAACTCTCAATAACGATAATGGATCATTGACATATTAATTACAATCATGCATTGAACAATAATTGATGATAGAAATTTCTTAACGCAAACATTCCCTAATACGAAACATTTTTTGCACGTCTGAATGTAGTCTATAACCATTTTCAAACTAAACATTGCATTTGCAAGAGGAAATGAACTGGTAGGCGTTGGATTTAAAGCCGGGTACTCATATGCGCTCCGTATCTGTATCTGTATCATGTATTGCTTAACAGTTACAGTATCAGTTCGCTGTATGTATGCCTAGGCGAATAGTCGACGTAACGACCTGCGATCATCTTGAAATGCAGTGTTTCGAAGCAAGTTCACAGCAACATGTCGTCTCCAGAAGTATCCTTCAGTGATAGCAAGTTTCGATAGGCGCTCGGATCACTCTTCATGTTCTTAGTAAGTTCGCGAACATGGAACGCAAGACGTACACATTCAAAATTTTGTTACAGTATCCGTTACAATACATGATACAAATACAGATACCGAGCGCATATGAGTACCCAGCTTAAGACCGACAAAGCCTGAATCAAAATTGTCTGCTCAAACAGATAATTTCAATTTCTTGAATATAATAATATGAATTTTTATTGATTGAAAACAATTATTTACGAAACTTACCTTTTGTTTTAAAATAAAGTCAGAATACAAATAAGAAAAAAAATAAACTTGGGTCCTAATCCACTTGATATTACTTAATTATAAACGACAATCAATAAGTTTTAAAATTTGCAGGTATCTCAGAATATGCCAATATTGCAGTAAAACAATTTAATTTACACCCATACAGGGTAACTTTTTTTCAAAAATTACTGCCTGTTGACTTTGGACATCGTGATTGATACTGTAGTTCATTTCACGAAAATTTGATGGCAGTAATTTGTTTGAGAATTTTTTTTACTGATGAAACGTTGTTCCCTTATCACGTTATGTCAACAGTCAGAACTTGCCGAACTGTCGGCTACTACAAATCCTCAAACTTTTATCGAAACACGCAACATCACAAGGGAACATCTCCTGGACATTACTATATGTGTAAGAGAGTGGATCTAGTTTTGCTCCCCGACTATATTTTGTGCTAGACAAAATTTAAACTTTTAACTAAATATTTTATAGAACTTGTCACATGAGCCCTGCAAAAAAAAAAAACGACAACTAAACACAGTTTGTTTTAAAGCAATTGCGAGTAGCAACTGCAGGCAAATATATAACCTAATAATGTCAACATATTTAATTAGAAAAAAAAAAATTTTAACAAGGTAAAATAATAACAAAGAACATTAATGGCTCCTAAAAAGTACTATTAATATTTTATATCCGTTGGATAATTACATAAGTTAATATCACACACTAATGGCCCATCGATTTTTTCTTTCCCTCATTTTTATTCGTTTTCCCCGGTTGTCAGAACGTTGTATTTCAAAACTTTATAAGCAGATTAAGATTACACGATTTAAAGGACACTTAACTGTTCTAATATCCGAACTTGTCTCATATTACCCCTCTCAACAGTTCTTTTGTTCGATATTCTGGAACAGAGCCCACAAGAATATTGTGAAGAATGTGTAAATTTAAAAAGCAAACATTTCGTTTATGTTTTTAGTGATATGTAATTTCCGTTATGAACTGTCTCTACACACTTTTTTAATAAAATTATGTTTTTTATAAAGTATATATTTAAATTTCATGAAGTTTCACTGTAGAACGACGTGTTTATATGTAACAGTATTTCATCATAAAATCTAAATCTCCGAATTAGTGACTTATCGGGTTTCTCGAGTAAGTGGTTCAATTGTAGAACAACTTCAGACAAAAAGCAATAATTGAAAGGTTAACGTATAACAATAGACGTATGTATGTAAGTGCATT